>ML660201.1:13014125-13201407 GCA_007570785.1 Antilocapra americana
ACACACACACACACACACACACACACACACACACACACACACACACAGAGTCAATACCTCCTGGATATCTCTCTTCCACCAGAAACTTAACAGTAAAATCAACACCAAAGTCACGTTTTCTTAGAAGGGGATATTAATCAGAGAATCATGTCTATGTCCTCAGGAGAAAAGACCTCAGAGAGACTTAAAATCACTTACAGTTTTTCAACTTTTTAAATAATAGGTAGACTTTTGGTTACTGTTTCACTTCTCAGTGAAGATGAGCATAAACCAAACTCATCTTTGACTTTGCACTTTGCCCTACTGTCAGCTAGGGAGTATCTGATGGAGAAGGAAATGGTAACCCACTCTAGTACTCCTGCCTGGAAAATCCGATGGACAGAGAAGCCTGGTAGGCTGCAGTCCATGGGGTCGCTAAGGGTGGGACACAACTGAGTGACTTCACTTTCATGCACTAGAGAAGGAAGCGGCAACCCGCTCCAGTGTTCTTGCCTGGAGAATCCCAGGGACGGGGGAGCCTGGTGGGCTACCATCTATGGGGTTGCACAGAGTCAGAAGTGACTTAGCAGCAGCAGAGCAGTAGGGAGTCATCTGAAAATACAGGAATCCAGGAGCCGAGAGCACTGGAGACATTACTTAGTCATATCCATAGTAAACACTAATATCCATCAATCCCTCCAAAGCAAATACGACAGATCTAAAGTAGGATTTTCAGGTAAATATGTTTAGTAACATGAGACGTGTTAGTCATCTCCAGCACTGAGAAAGACCCTTCGCTTTTTAGAACAAATTCACAGCAGGGTGCTAAGTGAGAGGAGAGGAAAGCTTAACTAACATGAAATAAGACCTCCTTGACCTGGAGGAAAGGTGTATACACAGCCAGCCTGCCCCAGTCTATAAAACTTCACTAGAAATGGAATCAGTGGAGAAACCTGATTTACTAAAACTCTTCCACAGACAATGCAGTTCAGTTCAGTCGCTTAGTCGTGTCCGACTCTTTGCGACCCCATGGACTGCAGCACGCCAGGCCTCCCCATCCATCACCAACTCCTGGAGTTTACTCAAACTCATGTCCATTGAGTTGGTGATGCCATCCAACCACCTCATCCTCTGTTGTCCCCTTCTCCTCCTGCCTTCAATCTTTCCCAGCATCTGGGTCTTTCCAAATGAGTCAATTCTTCGCATCACGTGGCCAAAGTATTGGAGTTTCAGCTTCAGCATCAGTCCTTCCAATGAATATTCAGGACTGATTTCCTTTAGGATGGACTGGTTGGATCTCCTTGCAGTCCAAAGGACTCTCGAGTTTTCTCCAACACCACAGTTCAAAAGCATCAATTCTAGGCACTCAGCTTTCTTTATAGTCCAACTCTCACATCCATTCATGACTACTGGAAAAATCATAGCCTTGACTAGATGGACCTTTGTTTGAATGCCAAATGCCCTCCCGTACAATTTTATGCTGACATCGAATATTTTATCATAAATTAAAATAGCTGCAAAATATATTTTCTAGCATACTGTGAATACTGACATTTTAAAAGTAAACTCTAAGGTCACTCTTTTAAAGATATCCAAGAAATGCTTAACATTATAGTGATGTGATATCCACCACCATCAAGAGACACAAATATACTCCTAATGATAAATAAAAATTTTGTTTTCCCTTTTCTCGTTCTTTGAAGTACTATTTTCTTTCCACTTCTTCCAAAGAATCTTACCCTAATCAAATACTATTTTTTCTTGAAAGTCTTTATCAACCACTTTTTTACTACTTTGCTGTAATAATTTTATGCTCAAAATGGAAACTTAAGAATACTTTAAAATTTCCTATGAACAGAAGTCTCAAGATTAGTATTTTAATTTTCTTCTGATCTCACTGATCATTACAATTATTATTAGCCAACCCTCATAATGAGAAAAAATAATAGCAAATGAAACAACTGACCAAGGATTAATCTCCAAAATATACAAGCAGCTCATTTGGCTCAATACCAGAAAAACAAACAACCCAATCAAAAAGTAGGCAGAAGACTGGAACAAACATTTCTACAAAGAAGACATACAGATGGCTAATAAACACACGAAAAGGTGTTCAACACTGCTCATTATTAGAGAAATGCAAGTCAAAACTACAACGAGGTATTATTACCTCACATGGATCAGGATGGCCATCATTGAAAAATCTACAAACAATAAATGCTGGAAAGGGTGTGGAGAAAAGGGAACCCTCTTGCACTGTTGGTGGGAATGCAAAATGATACAGCCACTATGGAAGACAATATGGCGATTCCTTAAAAAACTAGGAATAAAACTACCACATGACCCAACAATCTCACTGCTGGGCATATACCCTGAGAAAACCACAACTGAAAAAGACACATGTACCCCAATGTTCATAGCAGCACTACTTACAATAGCTAGGAATGTAACCAACCTAGATATCCATCAACAAATGACTGGATAAAGAAGTTGAGGTACATATACACAACGGAATATTACTTAGCCATTAAAAAGAATGAAATAATGCCACTTGCAGCAACATGGATTGACCTGGAGATTATCATTCTGAGAGAAGTAAGCGAGACAAAGACAAATATCATGTGGTATCACTTATATGTATAATCTAAAAAAAAAAATCGACACAAGTGAACTTATTTGTAAAAATCAGAAACAGACTCACAGACATAGAAAACAAACTTATGGTTCCCCAAGGGAAAAGGTATGGGGGAAGAGGTAAATACGGAGTTTGGGGACTGAAATATACACATTACTATATTTGAAATATATAACCAACAAGGACCTATATTGTGTAGCACTGGGAAGTATGCTCAGTATTCTGTAAGAACTTAAAGAATTTGAAAAGGAACAGATACATGTATATGTATAATGGAATCACTTTGCTGTACACCTGAAACTAATACAACATTGTTAATCAACTATATCCAAATACAAATTAAAGAAGATAAACTGGAATCTTCTATACTTACTTAAACTGGTTAACTTCAAGGTTGCAGGAAGTGCTGAGCATAAATTCTCCAATTTATGTCTCTTGGCATTTGCTAAAGAAATACATTCTTATTTTTTGGATAGTTGCCCTTACCTGCTGCTTGAGTGCCTCCAAAGATTCAAATTCCAATCTGGCCAGTTTCATCTGGATATGCCGTGGCTTATCAGGTATGGCAAATGCAAGGATGAACTTCAAAGCCAGGAGCATGTGCTGAAAAGAAGAAAGAGCACACTTTCTCTTTGGATATACTGGACCATGTGGGCAAAGAGACAAATTAGCACCTATACACTGTGATCCTGCTCATTAATCTCGGGTCACTTCTAACTACTGGCCTGTGATGAATCACAGATCAACCAGGTCCATAACTTATATTTAATTCACCTTACTGTGGCCACTCAATCATTACTGACTTGCTTTGCTTTCTTTTAAAATCAGTTATTCCCTTAAAATGATACCATATGCTAGGCTCAATGAAAAATAAAGTTTGTTCCGAAAAATCTACCACAAAAGGCATTTTTCTACTTATGTCTTAATTCCCAGCGTATTCAGGGTGCCACATGCGCAGAGCCAAATGTTTCTCTTTGTGTAACCACACCCTCCTCGGTGCTGTGCTTCAGGCTGAGTTACATGAAACATGTGTGGGCCTTAAATGGCAGGTGCCTTGAATCCTGTGCTTCCTCAACAGTGCCTGGTGCAGTGTCTTTCATGAAATGACAATCAATGAGTATTGATGAGGGACTGACTAATGTACTACTTTATGCTGCAGACTCCATATATTGTGAGGCAGAATACAGACAGGTAGAGAATGTCCTTTATACTCTGTAAAGTGGATCCACTATAAACACGGGAAACTTAGAATCTGGCTATTTTATTTCTCTTCTCTACCAACACCATACAGAGGTTCTCTAAAATAATCATATGAGGTTTGTGATTATGCTTCTTTCTCGGCAGAAATAAGCCAGCAGGACCTCTTCCCCTGCTAAGTCTGCTGCTCAGACATGCAGCCTCGTCGACTCAGTATTTCTCTAACGCTGCCATCATCTTGTGACCCAGGGCCAACACCCACAGAAACCTGAACGGCCATAAGAATAAAGTTGCCTCTTTGATGATGGCATGAGTTAGTAAATATCAAAGGCTGCAAAATAAAAATTCAAGGTAGGTAAAAATTAAAAGGCATGAAGAAAATCAGTGAAGGAAAGGGAACAGCCTCTAAGATATGTTGCACCAAATAATTGGCAGAAAAGACAGTTAAAAAAAATTAGTGAATTCTTTACTGTGATATTTTCAAAAGGGGGATGAAGGATAAATAACATGTGGATATCTCCTGGGAGAAGCATGAAATAACGGAGGAAATCAGCATCATGCCAGAACAAGCAATAATTCAATACAAAGACTTGAAAATCGACAGAAGCCCAGGGCAGGCTGGGGACTGCCTGGAATTAACAGGAGGTTTGGAGTGGACCAGGGAAGGGTAGTCTTCTCTGAAATGTGACGGTCGTGACCAAAGAAGGCATTGGAAGATACTGACTAGGTGTCTGCAATGCGAAAACAAGGAAATAAAACACATGAAATCATATGTTGCCAATTCTGAACTAAGTGAATTAATAGGAACCTGGATATAATCTACAAATATGAAATGAATAATTCAGAAAGAGCCATACTGTTTCATTATTTCATTCCACTGGACTATCAAGATATAATTGTATATAAGACTTAACCTCTTTATCAGAAGATAGGAAATCTTCTTAATTTTTTAGAAATGGTTTGGTGTGTCCTCAAGTTGCCAGAGCCCTACCATGATCCAGTCATGGGCCCCGTCCCATTTCTCCTAACAAATCTGTCCCCATTTTCTCTTCTTTGGAGTCTCAGTAGGAATTACTGAGAAAGAAGACCCTGCCGAGGTCTTCCTTGCACACGGGGGACTTGTGAGATATGTCTTCTTTGGGACCAGCCACTGGGTGACCGGGAAAGGCTGCCACAGAATGTGGTCCTCATGGTTTCTATATGAAATGTCTATAAAAATACTCTTGAAAAGAACTTGATACTGATTAGACAATATTAGTTAAAACAGGAAGTCATTTTAACAAGGTTAACACAGTTACATAGCAACAGCCCTTTGTGTTCTCTATAGTGAATTACTCAAAGGAGAAAGGGAAAGATATACCCATCTGAATGCAGAGTTCCAAAGAATAGCAAGGAGATATAAGACCGCTTTCTTAAATGAACAATACAAAGAGGTAAGAAAGCCTTCCTAAGTGAAAAATGCAAAGAAACAGAGGAAAACAATAGCATGGGAAAGACTAAAGATCTATTCAGGAAAATTAGAGATACCAAGGGAACATTTCATGTAAAGATGGGCACAATAAAGTACAAAAATGGTATGGACCTAACAGAAGCAGATGACACGAAGAGATGGCAAGAATACACAGGAGAACTGTACAAAAAAGGTCTTAATGACTCGGATAAACATGACGATGTGGTCACTCACCTAGAACCAGATGTTCTGGAGCATGAAGTCAAGCAGGCCTTAGAAAGTATTACTACAAACAAAGCTAGTGGAAGTGATGGAATTTCAGCTGAGCTATTTCAAATCCTAAAAGATGATGCTGTGAAAGTGCTGCACTCAATATGCCAGCAAATTTGGAAAACTCAGCAGTGGCCACAGGACTGGAAAAGGTCAGTTTTCACTTCAAGCCCAAAGAAGGGCCATGTCAAAGAATGTTCAAACTACTGTACAACTGTACTCCTTTCACATGCTAGCAAGATAACGTTCAAAATCCTTCAAGCTAGGCTTCAGTATGTCCTATCTTCTTGTCTTTTCATACTGTAAAGCTATGACCAACCCAGACAGCATATTAAAAAGCAGAGACATTACTTTGCCAACAAAGGTCCATCTAGGCAGAGCTGTGGCTCGCTCTTCCAGTAGTCAGGTATGGATGTAAGAGTTGGACTATAAAGAAAGCTGAGCACCGAAGAATTGATGCTTTTGAACTGAGGTGTTGGAGAAGACTCTTGAGAGTCCCTTGGACTGCAAGGAGATACAACCACTCCATCCTAAGGAAAATCAGTCCTGAATATTCATTGGAAGGACTGATGCTGAAGCTGAAACTCCAATACTTTGGCCACCTGATGTGAAGAACTGACTCATTGGAAAAGACCCTGATCCTGGGAAAGATCGAAGGCAGGAGGAGAAGGGGATGACAGAGGATGAGATGGTTGGATGGCATCACTGACTCAATAGACTTGGGTTTGAGTAAGCTCTGGGAGTTGGTGATGGACAGGGAAGGCTGGTATGGTGCAGTCCATGGGGTCACAAAGAGTCGGACTGAACTGAACTGAGGATTCAACAGTACATGAACTGAGAACTTCCAGATGTACAAGCTGGATTTTGAAAAGGCAGAGGAATTAGAGATCAAACTGCCAACGTCTGTTGGATCACAGAAAAATCAAGAGAATTGCAGGAAAACATCTTCTTCCGTTTCACTGACTAAGCTAAAGCCTTTGACTGTATGAATCACAACAAACTGTGGACAATTCTGAAAGAGATGAGAATACCAGACCACTTTACCTGCCTCCTGAGAAACCTGTATGCAGGCCAAGAAGCAAGAGTCAGAACCAGACATGGAACAAAGGATTGGTTCAAAATTGGGAAAGGAGTATGTCAAGGCTGTATATTGTCATTCTGCTTATTTAACTTATACACAGAGTTCATGATGTGAAATGCCAGGCTGGATGAATCATAAACAGGAATCAAGATTGCTGGGAGAAATATCAATAACCTCAGATAAGCAGATGACACCACTTTCATGGCAGAAAGCAAAGAGGAATGAAAGAGCCTCAAAAAAAGTGAAAGAGGAGAGTGAAAAAGGTGGCTTAAAACTCAACTCAAAAAATTAAGATCATGGCATCTGGTCCCTTCACTTCATGGCATATAGACAGGGTAAAAATGCAACCAGTAACAGACTTTATTTTTTTGGACCCCAAAAGTCACTGTGGCTTGCGACTACAGCCATGAAATTAAAAGACGCTTGCTCCTTGAAAAAAAGGCTATGACAAACCTAGACAGCATACTAAAAGCAGAGACATCACTTTTCTAACAAAGGTCCATACAGTCGGGCAGTAAAGAAGGCTGAGCACCAAAGATTTGCTGCTTTCAAACTGCGGGGCTGGAGAAAGCTCTTGAGAGTCCCTTGGACTGCAAGGAGATCAAACCAATCAATCCTAAAGGAATTCAACCCTGAATATTCATTGGAAGGGTGGATGCTGAAGCTCCAATACTTTGGCCACCTGATATAACTCACTGAAAAAGACCCTGATGCTGGGAAAGACTGAAGGCAGGAGAAGAAGGCAGCAGAGGATGAGATGGTTGGATGGCATCAAGACTCAATGGACATGAGTTTGAGCAAACTCTGGGAGATAGTGAAGGACAGGGAAGCTTGGCATGCTGCAGTCCATGGCGCAGCAAAGAGTTGGACATGACTTAGCAACTGATCAACAACTCTACAGTTTACCTTCCTAAAAATACCCTATTAAAAAAAAGCTTTTAAAAGTCCATACGCTGAGAAATCATTTTCGTTGGAATTATATTTTCAGCATAGGTTCCCAGTAGACCTACTTATTTCAAGCTTTTAACTTCCCACTGAACAGCTCCAGGGTCACGCTCTTGAAGAGCCTCCACCAGCCACACAGCAGAGCATTCTTCACTGGTCCCCAGCATCATCGAAAGCCAGCAGGGAAGCAGCCCTGGGTGCACTCACTCTGTTCACGACTAGTGTCCTTAACACTGCAGCAAAAGAGATGTTCTGGCTCCCAGTCTAGGTGGGGAGATGAGTAGACTGGCCACCACGTTGCCACGTGGGAGTATTACTGCCGGGTCTACACTGGGACCGGGGGCACTTGGACCAGCAGGAATCCCAACTTGCACTAGGTCAGAGGGTTCCCTGAAGGAAGTGAGTTTGAGCAGAGACCCGATGGATGAGAAGGAATTATCTAGGCAAGGAGACGGGGGCTGAAGTGTTTCCAGAGAGGATAAACACACCAAGAGCTGGGGCTGCTGAGGAGAGAGGGGCTGCAGAGGCAACCAGAAGCCAAGTGACACAGGAGCCGTGTGACCCAGCAGAGGAGTGAGGCGGCGCCGGAGGCACGAATGCAGGATGACTCCATCAGACGTCTCTGTCCATGGTGGGGGGAGTGAACAAGTGTGCAAGTGCAAACAAGTCAGCAGGACGAGCGGAGTGTGCAGGACAGCAGTGAGGCTGCAGCTCCAGGAACCACTGCGGCGCTCGTCAGCAGAAGACTCACCAGGTCCCCCTGATGCATGCACTCAAATGATAAGCCCAGGACGAGGGGCAGCTGAAGGGCAGGAGGGGTCTGCATAGTTTTAGCTACCTGGGGGAGTGTCTAAATGGAGACAGACGTCAGCCCGCAGCGTGACAGACGGGTCTCAAGTTCGTGGGAGGGCTGCAGGCAGAGACCGGGGATCACTAATGTATGTTTCAGTGGCCAGTGGAGTCAGGGGAAAGGATGAGTGCCCAAGGCTGTGTGGTGAGCGAGAACAGATGAGATGCAGCAAGATGATGGTGGAAGACGGAAGTGGGGGACCCAAAACATGAGTGACAGGCAAAGGGCGGATCAGCAAGAAGCCTGAGATGCAGCAGGTGGGGACAGGCAGAAACCTGGAGGTTCTGGAGTGACAGACGCAAAGTGGGGAGAAAGAAGCCAGTCAAGGAGGGTGTTGGAAGCCTGAGGAGGAACGTTTGCTCCGGTGACCCTGGTGGGAGTCACAGATGCAGGACTCAGAGGGCTGAGAAGAGCTTGGTGGGTGAGGCTGGAGGAGGGAGGGACCAGCGACAGGCTTCAGAGAGTCTGCCTGCCAAGGAGGGCTGAGGGTCCATCTGGAGGGAGACCTGAGCTAGCCGGGTATTTGCTCTTTAAAGATGTAAGTCCTAAACATGAGAGATGCTTTGGGGCAGCGGAGAGAACAGCCAAAGCTGAAGATCCTGGAAGAAGTCCCAAGGAACAGAGCCAGGATGAGTGCCAGGTGAAGGCTAGCCATAAACAGGGGGTCTGCATGGCCCCTGGCGAGGAAGGATGGGTGACCTGTGAGTGACAACAGTACTGAAGGGAACAAATTTGAGACCAAAGAATTTTAAAAGACACTTACTGCTTAGACTATGCAATTTAATACTTAAAATGAGGACGGACAGGTGAGAATCAAATGTAGGGCCCTCACTTTTCTTTCACAGAACTAATTGCAAATCATCAGTAAATATCCTTTCCTCAAAACAGGTAATCACAGCCCTCAGCGGGGGGGGGGGGGGGGAAGTGTCTCAAAGAACAACATAAAAATGCCAACTCTTTTAGATAGATTGGAAAAAATATCAACATCTCCACAGTGAAAGTTTGTTTGGATGGTGGTACTTTGGGTGATCTCTTTATCTTTAGTCTTTAACAGACATGGATTATTTTTGTACAGGAAAAAATACTTACGTGGAAAAGAACACAAGATTCTACTCCTCACGTAACAGATGAACTACACGGGCCCCACCGGCTCCTAACCCACCTGGTCACCACTGCCCACATGCCAGTAAATAGACCCAAACCACACAACCTGTGCAACAGAGAATCACTGCGCATTTGTACAGTCTGCAAATACAGAGTGCAGTGCTGTGGGGCCAAATTGCTTTGATGGTGGCCTTCTTTCAGCTTATCTCTCAAAATCTTCTGAAAGTCGATTATTCCCCCACTTGGCTATGGTTTCACAAGTTCCACCTATTATAGATTTATTTAGATTAATGCACATCATCTTTAAAAAGTGAAAATACTCTGGGAGGGTTAAGAAGCATCACCATTCACAAATTAATTAACTTAACTGGCTGGAGTTAGCAGACATTCTGGGCTTCCCTGGTGGCTCAGCTGCTGGTAAAGAATCTGCCTGCAAAGTGGGAGACCTGGGTTGGATCCCTGGGGTAGGGAGATCCCCTGGAGAAGGGCATGGCAATCCACTCCAGTATTCTTGCCTAGAAAATCCCCATAGACAGAGAAGGCTGGCCAACTACTGTCCATGGGGTTTCAAAGAGTCGGACTAAGTACAACCAAGTGTGACTAAGCACAGCACAGCAAACATTCTCCCTCACTGTATACTCCCCCACCCACTAAACCACGAGTACTAGGAAGTGGGATGGGGAAGGCACCACCACAGCAGCTTCAACACAGGGAACCAGCTTCAGGGAAGAGGGGTAAAGAGCAGCAGAGACGCTTATGTGGCAGTCTGGATGGAGAGGAGTTTGGGAGAGAATGGATACATGTACAAGTATAGCTGAGTCCCTTTGCTGTCCACCTGGAACTATCACAACACTGTTAATCGGTTATATTTCAATATAAAATAAAAAGTTAAAAAAATTCATTGTGGGGAAGAAAGAAAAGTAAATCATTCCTTATTGGAAAAATAAAACAAATAGAAAAAAAGAGAGAGAGAAGCAGAGAGGAACCAACATTGTCTGAATGATCAGTAAAGGATAAATTAGACCCCACTTTCTTCTTACTGAGTTCTTATACCAGGATCCAGAATTCAAGATGAGCATCATGACAGATTAAGTAAGCTTTTGTAGTCTAGCCTAGAAACCTAAATAACATTTATAGCACTGTGTTTCAAAAGATCAATTTTTAAAATCTCGTTTATATTTTTCCCACAGAAAATCTGTTTCCAAGGCTGGGAACTATTTTATGCTAACTGAACAGAAGAAAAAAATTGTAAAAAGCATTTTAGCTATTGTACTTTGTTTTCATAAATAAAAGAAAGCCTAAGATAAAATACAAATCTGCTCAGATTTGAAGAAAAACACCCTTGAAATGAAAAGCTGGGCTGGATTTTCATAGCCTATCTGTGAAACGAGAAGATATTTTGTGGGCCATGATTGTGATTCTTTGCCAACTATCTTCCTTTAAAGTGAAACTCACAAACTCTATTCTAAACAAAGTAAAGAAGAAAAGAAAAAGTGAGGGGTAGGGTGGGGAGATGGGCAGAATGCTGAAATTAACCAACACAAAGAAGTTGGTAACCCATAACAACACGCTTCAAATAGTGATTACAGCGTGTCTTAGCTGGGAAACGGAAAAGGAACAGGACCAGAGAAAGCTGGCCCTCAGAAGCCACGCGCTACCTGGTGCCAGCAGTAAAGTACTGCCATCACCATGTCGCTCTCCTGTGGTCACTGCAGGGCTGTCAGACCCCTGGGAGTCTAGCAGCCAGGGGCACAGCCAGCGAGTGGAACCACTTTTACAAAAACTAGAAAATTCATAATATGATCGACAGTAGCAGCTGTGTTTGCAGCAATGTGCCCCAAACCCTGTCTCTGCTGAAATAGAAAATGCAAATAGAGTTAAATTCTTGGAATTCTGTAAAGCTAATTTGATTTCTACAGAGGTAAGTCTGCCAGGTTACCTCTTTTCATTCAGAGCCCACTGAATAAAAGAAAGTCCTTCAAAAAAGCATCCTCTCCTCATCATCAGATAAATTAAATGCCAAGTGCCAATTGGTAAATGATTAACAAAACTGAGACTGAAAAAAATTATTGAATCAAGCCCTTAAGGGAAAAAAAAATCAGGGGTTTTCATTTTAAAATGGTAGATCAAGCATGCACGTGTCTTATTTTGCCTCCCCAGGGTCTCCTGAAATGACGAAATATATAATCTAAAAAGAATAAGACTGGAAAACAAGAGAATTTGCGTATATCCAGAACTTCTGGATATAGGGCTTATGGAGTGGAAAGTGCTGCTCAAGTCTCCTGAGACAAAGGTAGGTCCTCCCAAAGGAGACTCAGAAGAAAGCCGATGTGGGATTCAGCCCCACAAAAGGAAAGGATCAGGGCAGGCAGTTAGCACCAAAGTGCATGCATTAAAGAACTGCCTTCAGAAAACCCGGGGCCATAGGAGGTCCTTTCTCATGCCACCCAGAGTAGAAAGACGCATGCTCATCCTCTCCTGCCAGAGCACCACAATCATGCCACGGTGTAACAGAGAAACCGGAAATTCTACTGTTGAACTAAAGCCAAAGACTTGCCCTTTAGAGAAAACATGTCTTCTGGGAGCGCTCCTCGTGTGGGGTTGCCAAGCCCGAGAAAGCTGAGACCAAGGTCCATGCCAGACTCTTACTAAAGGCTGGGCACAAGTGCTTCTCCTTCAAGAGCAGAGAAATGAAACATACGTTCAATGCTCCATCTTACCAAAGGACTTTCCTAGGAACTGGTTACTGTCTCACTAGACTCAGAGCACTGGAGACGATCCTTCGTACTTGGCGTGCCCGGGGTTGGGCGGGAGCAACGAGAAAAAGGGAGAGATTGTTGAAACTACCAGAGAAACCGCAATACTAAAGTTAGACACCAGAGGGAGCAAGAGATTACAAACCCTTTTTTTAAAAAAATAACAAGCAGACTTCTCTAACTGAGAAACTATACGAACAAATCCAGCAAAGACACCATCTCCAGAAAAGGTGAGACATTTGAGACAGTCCCAGAATCTCTAGCTGGGATGAACAATGGAGGTCTTTGCCTCTACAAAGCTAGTCTGTAAATATTGGGAGAGGTGGCTATTTTTTCAAGTGCCCAAATCTCAGCAAAATTTAACAAGAACACAAACAGGGAAATATGATACATCAAAGAAAAATAATAAATCTCAAAAAAGACCCAAAAGAAACAGAAATCTATAAATGATATGACAAAGAATGCAAAGCAATCATCTTAAAGAAGCTTAATGAATTATAAGAGAACACTGATTTAAAAAAAAAACTAACCACAATCAGGAAAATGATGAATAAACAAAGTAAAAATATCAACAAAGAGATGGAAACTATTGAAAAGAAGAACTAAACCAATTCTGGAGCTGAAGAATGCAATAACTAAATTGAGAAGTTCACTAGATGGGTTCAACATCAAACTTGCTCAAGGAGAAGAAAATAACCATGAACCCTAAGACAGGTTATCTGAAATTACTGAGTCAGAAGAGCAAAGAGAAAGATGAAGAAAGCTTAAGATACTCAGTGGAGGGACTTCCCAGGTGGTCCAGTGGTTGAGAATTCACCTTCCAATGCAGGGCATGCAAGTTCTTTCTCTGGTTGGGAAACGAAGATCCCTTATGTCATGGTGCAACTCAGCCCATGCACCACAACTAATGAGCCCATGTAACACAACCAGAAAGAAGCGCATGCTGCAATGAAAGCCTGCACGCTGCAACGAAGATCCCATGGGCCACAACCAGGATCCGACACAGCCAAAAATAAAATGACATTTAATGTACATCAGCCAGGCTTCATATTCTCCAAACCAGGCTTCAACAGTGTGAACCAAGAACTTCCAGATGTGCAAGCTGGATTTTGAAAAGGCAGAGGAACCAGAGATCAAATTGCCAACATCTGTTAGATCATAGAAAAAGCAAGCAAATTTCAGAAAAACATCTGCTTCTGCTTCATTGACTACACTAAAGCCTTTGACTATGTGGATTACAACAAACTGAACAATTCTTAAAGAGATGGGAACAAGAGACCACCTTACCTGCCTCCTGAGAAACCTGTATACAGGTCAAGAAGCAACAGTTAGAACTGGACATGGAACAAAAGACTGGTTCAAAATTGAGAAAGGAGTTATGTCAAGGCTGTATATTGTCACCTTACTTATTTAACTTGTATTCAGAGTACATCATGTGAAATGCCAGGCTGGATGAAGCACAAGCTGGTATCAAGATTGCAAGGAGAAGTATCGATAACCTCAGACATGCAGATGACACCACCCTTATGGCAGCGAAGGGTGAAAGCAAAGAGTAACTAAAGAGCTTCTTGATGAAAGTGAAAGAGGAGAGTGAAAAAACTGGCTTAAAACTCAACATTCAAAAAACTAAGGTCATGGCATCTAGTCCCATCACTTCATGGCAAATAGATGAGGAAACAATGGAAACAGGAACAGACTATTTTCTTGGGCTCCACAATCGCTGCAGATAGTGACTGAGTCACAAAATTTAAAGATGCTTGCTCCTTGGAAGAGAAGTTATGACATAGACAGCATATTAAAAAGCAGAGACATTATTTTGTCAACAAAGGGCCATACAGTCAAAGCTATAGTTTTTCTAGGAGTCATGTATGGATGTGAAGTTGAACCATAAAGAAGGCTGAATGCCAAAGAAATGATGCTTTCAAACTGTGAGGTTGGAGAATACTCTTGAGAGTCCCTTGGACAACAAGAGATCAAACCAGTCAATCCTAAAGGAAATCAGTTCTGAATATTCATTAGAAAGACTGATGCTGAAGCCAAAGCTCCAATATTTTGGCCACCTGATGACAAGAGCCAACTCACTGGAAAAGATCCTGATGCTGGGAAAGACTGAAGGCAGAAGGAGAAGGGGACGACAGAGGACAAGGTGGTTGAATGGCATAACTGACTCAATGGACATGAGTTTGAGCAAGTTATGGGAGATGGTGAAGGACGGGAAGTCTGGCGTGCTGCAGTCCATGGGGTTGCAAAGAGTTGGACGTGACTGAGAGACTGAACAACAATGGACATCAGCAAGCAGACCAATATATGCATCATGGGAATCTCAGAGAGAGAAGAGCAAGAAAGAGGCAGACAGCTTGTTTGAAGAAATAATGGTCAAAAACTTCCCAAATCTGAGGAATAAGATGGACACTCAAATTCAAGAAATTTAAAAGACTTCAACTAGGATGAACCCAAAGAATCTGATACTGAGATACACTGTAATAAAACTGTCAAAGGACAAAGAGAATCTTGAAAGTAGCAAGACACATGTCATGTTCAAGGAAGATCCCATAAGATTATCAGAGGAGTTCTTAGCAGAAAAAAATACAGGCCAAAAGGGAGTGAAATGACATATTTAAAGGGCTGAAAGTAAAAACCTGCCAACCAAGAATACTACATCCTGCAAAACTATCTTTCAAAAAATGATAGGGAAATAAAACCTTTCCAGATGAACAAGAGCTAAGGGAATTCATCACCAACATCTTCCTTACAGGCAATGCTAAAGAGAGTCCAACAAGTTAAAATGAAAGAATGCTAGACAGCAACACAATAGTATATAAAAATATAAAATTTTCTGGTGGAGGTAAATACATTGACAAAAACAGGATACAGTAATGGTGTATCACTTCTGACTCTGGTGTAGAATTTAAAGGATAAACTCATTAAAATAACTATAAAATTGAGTAATGAGGGGAAACAAAAAAGAGTAGAGATTTTGTATATGAGTGAAGTTTTTTTAATCTTTTTAAGAATAGACTATTATAAGATTTTATGTATTCTCCATGTTAAGCACAAAGAAATACCTATAGAAAATAGGTAAAAGAAAAATGAGAAAGAAATCAAACCAAGATGTTACCAAAAAAAATCAGCAGAACAGAAAGGAGTACATCAAGAGAAGAAAAGGACAAAATAACTGTAACCATACAGAAAACAATTGATAAAATTGCAACAATAGTTTTGTTACCACAAGTAATTACTTTAAAGGTAAACAGATATTCCCCCATCAAAAGACATAAAAAAGCTGAGTGGAAGAAAAAAGATCCAACTGCATGCTAGCTCTAATTGTCTCACTTTAGATGTAAGAACACATATGATGATAGTGAAAGGACAGAGACAGATATTCTAAGCAAATGGTAACAAGCAAACGAACAAAGACAAACAAACAAAAAATAGGTGGCCATACTTACAAAATAGATTTTTTTTTTTCCAGAACAGATTTTAAAGACTGAGATAGACAAAGAAGGGCATTATTATACAATGATAAAGGGTCAATTCACCAGAAACAATAATTATACACTGTTAACATCAGAGTACCCACATATATGACGCAAAAATTGACAAAACTGAAAGAAAAACTAGGCAGTAACATAATAATAGTAGGAGATGTAAATACTCTGCTCTCAATAATGGATAGAGTAACAAGACATTAGAGCAATAAGAAAATAAGAGGACTTGAACAACACTGTAGACCAAGTGGACCTAATGTGGGCAAAACACTCTGCTCAGTAAGAGCAGAACAGACATTCTTCTAAAGCACACATGGAATATTCTCTAGGATAGATCACCTGTTAGGCCACAAAACACATCTTAACAAATTTAAGAAAAATGAAATTATATGAATTATCTTTTTAGACAACAGTGGAGTAAGTCTAGAAATCAACAGCAAAAGGAAACCTGAAAAGTGAACAAATGTTAAGTGAAAATTAAATAGCACACTCTTCAACAACCAATGATGGGCCAAAGAAAAAATCACAAGAGAAATTAGAAAAAATTTTGAGGTAAATGAAAATACAATATACCAACACTTATGGGATTCTGCAAAAGCAGAACTAATAGGGAAATTTACAGTCTTAAATGCCTTCATTAAAAGAGGAAATATCTCAAACCAACAACTCACTTTATGGCTCAAGGAACTAGAAAAAGAAGACCAAACTACATCCAAAGTTATCAGAAGGAAGGAAATAATAAAGATTAGAGCAGAAACAAATGAGTTAGAAAACAGAAAGCAATGAAAAAAAAAACAATGAAACTAAGAGTTGGTTTTTGAAAAGACCAACAAATCAACAAACTTTTAGTTTGACTAACAAAGAAAAAAAGCTCAAATAACAAAAATAAGAAGTGAAAGAGGAGACACTATAATTGATGCCAGAAATAAAAAGGATTATAAGAAACTACTATGAACAATTATATGCCAAGGAATCTAGGGGAAACAATGTATCAACTCCTAAAAACATACAACCAACAAAGACTGAATCATGAAGAAATTTAAAAAATCTGAACAAATACAGAACTAGTAAAAAGACTTCATCAGTGATTAAAAAAAACAACTTCCCAGCAAAGAAAAGCCCAGAACCAGATGGCTTTACTTAAGAATTCTACCAAATATATAAAGAGAAATTAACATCAATCCTTCTCAAATTGTCCCCCAAAAAACTCACGATAAAGGAACAGTTTCAAATTCATTCTCTGATGTCAGTATTACTTTAATACCCAAACCAGACAAACATACTGCAAGAAAACTGTAGACTAATATCCCTGATAAATACTGATGCCAAAATCCTCAACAAAATGCTAGCAAAGTGAATTCAGCAGCACACTGAAAAGATTATACACCTTTATTTTTAGCCAAGTAGTTTTTATTTCTGGACTACAAAGATAGTACAACATATGAAAAGAAATCAATGTATTTCTTTTCAGATCAACACATCAACAGAATGAAGGGGGAAATGATCATTTCAACTGAAAGAAAAAAGCATTTGACAAAATTCAACTCCTTTTCATGATATATTTATCATATATCATATTCAACCAATAAAAATAAAATAAGGAAAGTACCTAAACATAGTAACGGCCAGATATGAAAATCCTACAGCTCACATCACTCAATGGTGAAAAGCTGAAAGCACTTCCTCAAAGATCATTAACGGGGCAGGATGACCTCTCCCACTCCTGCTCAATGTATTACTGGAAATCCTAGCCAAAGCAATTAGGCAGCTGCTACAGAACACAGTATGGAAGTTACAAACAGAATTACAATATGACCCAGGAATCCCACTTCCAGGTACATATTCCAGAAGAAAAGAAAACACGGTGTTGAAGGGATATCTGCATATCCATGTTCAATGCAGCACTAATCACTGCAGTAACCAAGAGACAGAAGCAACCTAAATAGATACCCATGGGTGGATGAAGGGATAAAGAAAATGTGGTACATATATATGGGAGATTATTACTCAGTCATTCAGAAAGAAGGCAGGGAGTTTCAGTTTAGCATGCTAAAAAAGCTCTACAGAGAGCTATTTTATAAAACATGCATACTGTTAACATCACTGTACTGTACACTTAAAAACGGTTAAGATGCCACATTGTATGTTAGGTGCTTTATGCACAGTTAAAAGACTCAAAGGCCAAAAATCCCAATGGTTTCCCCCTCTCCCTGCTAAAAAAAAGCCAAACTAGGAGCAGTACTGATGTCCAGGACGGCAGACACTCAAGTTCTTCAGACACAGAGTGAGGCCCGTCAAATGCTTGGGTGGCCAGTCTGTTCCCTGCTCCTGAACCTTCTGGGACTCTTCTCATGTAGACTCCGCTACCAGGAGAACAGAATCGCACACACATGCTGGCACAGGGAAGCCACGGCAGCTCCTGTCTCACCATCCCAACCACCAGAGGTCTACCAGGCTGAGGACCACCAATGCAAAGAGCAAGATGAACAGACAGAGTTAACCCCTGAGGACAAAAGCAGACAGTTGGGGAGCACCTAAGAACTCAAAGTTTACTGTCCACATGTGCTATATGAAAAACAAAAATTATTCAAGGAGTTACTCTGGGAAAACAAAAATGGAATCTAAGAGGACAACATGGAAAACAAGAAACAGCAGCATCTGACCATGGCTTACAAGACTAAAAGAAAACAGGAGATGACCCTTTGGAGTTGAATGCTTAGAAGGTTCTTTTTTTAGAAGTAAATTATTAATCCTAGGGTTATAGTTCCTTCTCTTCAGCTTCAATAACATGACTGGTTAAACAGTATATAATATTCATAACATTATACATTGTACATTTTCATTCTGTTTTTATAATCAACTGGGAGACAAATCATAGCCAATTATAATTATAATCTAGAGTATAAAAATAATAAAGGAGCCAGCAAAAATTGGGAGAGAAGAGGGCAGTGGAAGCCAAAGAAAGATTACCTAATAGCCTCATCTTCAAGGAGAGGACACAGTATTGCCTAAAGTTGACATATTAAGAGACACATCTTTTAAGGAAATTTTTAAAGCTGTAATGAAATCTCTATAATAATTTATAAAATAATACTATAATAAAAATTGAGAGGATAAAGTGGGAGATGAGCTAAGTGGGCTAAATAGTTCTTTTATAGCAATCAAGATTGTCTAAGTTGATAGATCAAAAAAGGAAGTACATTACTGAAAGTTATAATGATGAATACAGGGGGAACACAAGCCAGAAACTGTTCGCAGTGACTGCTTCTGGGTAGAGAGAACAGGAATGGTGTAGGAGCTACTCACAGCAGTCAAGACACACAAGCAAGCTCAGTGTCCACTGACATATGAACAGATAAAGAAGATGTGGTACATACGTATAATGGAATATTACTCAGCCACCAAAAGAACAAAATAATGCCATCTGCAGCAACATGGATGGACATAGAGATGGTCATACTTGGTGAAGCAGGTCAGAGAAAGACGACCCAGGATACTGCTTATACATGGAGTCCAAAAAAAAAAAAAGGTCACAAGTGAACTTACATACAAAACAGAAACAGAGTTACAGAGGTAGAAAATAAATTTATGGTTACCAGGGGGTAAGAGGTGGGGAGGGATAGACTGGAAGACTGGGACTGACACATACATACTAAAAAACAGCTGAATAACAAGGACCTACTGTACAGCACAGGGACTTCTACTCACTACTTTGTAACGGCTTATATGGGAAAAGACTAAAAAAGAGTGGACACATGTTTACATGTGACTGATTCACTTTGCTGCACACCTAAAACTAACACACCACTGTCTATCAACTACACCACCCAATTAAAAACAAACAAACAGCCAGAAAACAATGGTGACTTCTCTCAGGGTCTTCAGGCCCTAACCCTACACTGCCAGAACCTGAGAGGCGCAGTGCCTAGGATCCCAGCACACTGTTCTCCCGACCAGGGTCTCTGCCAGGTGCATGGAGTGTACCTACAGGGCAGGACTGGGAGCTGCCACCATCACAAACGGCCTGGGCCTCTGCTCTGTCAACACGGTCAGTCAAGTGAGGGAGTGGGGTTTAAAAGGTTAGTGGAAAACTGAATCTAAAGGAAGTGAACAGGGTAAAAAGAAATAGGGAAATGTTAGGAGAGCCGATTAAAACAAAGAGATAAAAGAAGTTGATTACTATAAAAGCATGGAAAGATTTTTATCTCCTCTTCCTCTGTCCCATCCCTTAACACATTATTGACCAGAGATGTATGAACACCACAGGCATTAGTTTCCACAAAAACATCCCAGTCAATCATGTGTTAATAAAACAGTGGTTTGAAAAAAACACGCCAATTAAACTAAAAGAATAAAAGGAAATAATTTTAAGGGTTGCAAATAAACTAAGCTGAACACCTCATCAGCTTTTCCCTTTAAAAATATAATTTTCATTGTAGGGACCTGCCGACAGAAGAGGCTCCTCGTGGGTGAAGGACAGAGTGACGAGCCTGTCATTTGTTGCTGGGGTGAAAGAGCTGGCTTTCACGGCTTCGGCAATCCCCGTGTCACCAAACACCACGTCTACCCAGCATGAAAGCTTGTTGCCCTCGAAGTGATTAATGTATAGGCTCTCTGAGTTTCTCTCAGCTCTAAAGTCTGTGCATTTCCAACATGGTGGCAGGCGTCTCTACCCACCATAGAGCTTGTAAAGCTTGTTCTCTTCCCGATCAGAGGTACATTTCATATATAAAGCCAATTTCTAGGCCAGATTTGGTGATTCTGAAAGGAAGTGGAATCTGTAGGAGGGTTATGTTTTATTAGGAGTTTCCTTTGTTTTTTCAACAATTATTTTGATCACTTGACAAGTAAAAAACTTCAAGCAGCAGTTAATAACTGTGTGCCAGCAAATGCTAACTAGGGCCTGTGAAGCAAAGTGATACCCTGAGACTGTGGTTTCATTTCACTATATACTTACTTCATTTACATTAAGTGGACCACCAAGTGAGAAGTTAAGTCACGCTGGAGAGACACACAGCGTGTGTGTCCAGACATGAGACAGAGGCCAGCCTCCGTGCACTCCAGAGACCACAGGGTGATGGCTCAGCGCAGAGAGATGGAACCAGCCTCCTGGCGTCACCAGCCTGATGCCTGGCTGGTCGGTGACAGAGCTGACCCAGCAGCCCTGACTGCTCACCTGACCCCGCCAGGCAAGGAGGGCCGGCTCAGGAGATCAGGGGGTGCGAAGGCCGGCAGGAAACTAGGTGCAGTCCGGAGCCAACTGGGCTCAATATGAGCCCTTCCTTCCTGGCCTCCCCAAACACTGTCTATACTCAGATACATTCAGGTACAGTGGACACTGCGAGAATCTCAAAATTGGGGGAGGGGGAAAGTCTCCCAGGCCCAATGGCAGGGGCGATTTCAAGCCACAGGTACAAGAGGGGAAAACAGTTCTTCCCCTTCACTGAGGGGGTGGCAGGATGTGTTCACAACTGCAGCACACACGTGACATGAGCCTGTGCTCCCCGAGATGGGTCTTCATTCACAGACTTTTTCTTCTCTCCTCTAAGTCTTTTGTCGTCTTCCTAGTTTTCCCCCCCTCGAACACATATGCTGTGGCCATGGGAACAATGTGTTCAGTGCAGAACTAAATGAATTAAAAACTAGTCATATTTAATCACACTTCCTTGAGTCCCAATGTTAAGTGGAGATACATCTTCACTACATACAACTGAAGATGGCATTTCTTTAACTCTATTGGGCAAAAGCTCGCTCCCTTCTCGTCAGGTCCGCCTGCCTGCTTTGAACTGGTCTGAATTCAACAAGGCCCTGTCTGAACTTGACCTCTGCAACATGCCCCCTCCAGGGGATGAAGCTTCTATATACTCTTGGCCAGGGTCTCTGGAAGGTTCACGCCTCTTCCGTCTTCCCTACAGCAGTGCTTTCCTCCACTCCTGCCACACTCTGGTCATTATGAAGCTCAATCAGGTATGTACAGGAGTAAACAGAAACTACAGCTTCCATGTGGGGATCCTCTGGTGGACAGTGATGTCTGTTGCCTTATCAGGTATGCAAAGATTTTAGAGTTGAAACAATCTGCAAGAGTTTTTAAAGTCATTTCAAGGGCCAGAAACTGACCTTCAGTGACTATGTGCCACAGCTGAGAGCAAAATTCTAGATATTCCTTTCTACAAGACACTTCTTCTCTCCATGGGACCCTCCTGGTGGTGCTCTGTGAACGAACGCACAGTGGCTACGGCAGAGCACATGCTTGGGGACTGGGCAGACCTACATGCAGACACCGCCCGCGGGCTATTGTGCAAGTCAGAGCTCCATGGGAGCCTTGCTCTCCTCAAGCGACAGAGGACCCTCACACCCGATATGTGCTGAGAAGTAACATACAGAAATGCTAATTCTTGGGGACTTCCTAGTGGTCCAAAAATTGGGAAAGGAGTATGACAAGGGTGTACACTGTCACTCTATTTATTTGACTTCCATGGAGAGTACACCAGGCGAAATGCCAGGCTGGATGAATCATAAGCTGGAATCATGCTACCCAGGAGAAATATCAATAACCTCAGGTATGCAGATGATACCACTCTAATGGCAGAAAGTGAAGAGGAACTACAGAATCTCTTGATAGAGGAGTGAAAGAGGAGAGTGAAAAAGCCGGTTTAAAACTCAATATTAAAAAAACTAAGATCATGGCATGCACTATCACTTCTCAGCAAACAGAAGGGTAAAAGTAAGGACAATGACAGATTTTTGAGTTCCAAAATCACTGTGGGTGGTGACTACAGTCATGAAATTAAAAGATGGTTGCTCCTTGGAAGGAAAGCTATGACAAACCTAGACAGTATATTAAAAAGCAGAGACGTCACTTTGCTGACAAGGGTCCATCTAGTCAAAGCTATGATTTTTCCAGTAGTCATGTACAGATGTGCGAATTGGACCATAAGAAGGATGAGCACTGAAGAATTGATGGTTTTGAACTGTGATGTTGGAAAAAACTTTTGAGAGTCCCTTGGACTCCAAGGAGATCAAATCGGTCAATCCTAAAGGAAATCAACCCTGAATATTCATTGGAAGGACTTATGCTGAAGCTACAGCTCCAATACTTTGGCCACCTGATGCAAAGAGCCAACTCACTGGAAAAGATCCTGATGCCAGGAAAGATTGAGGGCAGGAAGAGAAGGGATGACAGAGAATAAGTTGGTTGCATGTCATCACCAACTCAATGGACATGAGTTTGAGCAAGCTCCAGGAGACAGTGGAGGACACAGGAGCCTGGCGTGCTGCAGTCCATGGGATTGCAACGCGTCGGACATAGTGACTGAACACTGGTAGTCCATTGATTAAGACTCTGTGCTGCTTGGACATCCTTGGTAGTACAGTATATAAGAATCTGTGTGCTTCCACTAGAGGGGGTACTGGTTTGATCCTTGTTCAGGAAACTAAGATCCCACATGCTGTGGGGGGCAGTCATAAATGAATCAATGAATAAATAGGGCTTCTTTGGTGGCTGGGTGGTAAAGAATCCACCTGCCAACGTAGGACACTTGAGTTCAATCCCTGGGTTGGGGAGACACCACATGCCGCAGAACAGCTAAGGCCGTGACCACAACTGCTAAGCCTGTGCTCTAAAGCCCAGGAGCTGCAACTACTGAAGCCCACCCACTCTAGAAGCTGTGTCCAAGAGAAGCCACCAAAGAAGCTCTCACACTGCACTACAGAGTAGCCCCCACTCACCGCAACTAGAAAAAAGCCAGCACAGCAACGAAGACCCAGCACATCCATAAATAAATAAATAAAATTATTAATAAATAGAACAGAGCTCAGTTTGGGCCATTTAAAAAAATAAGAAATGCTAATTCTTTCACTGAGGTATAACTGATAAATAACATTATATTAGTTTCAGGTGTACAACAAATGATTGGATATTTGTATACAATGCAAAATGATTACCACAGTAAGTCTAGTTATCATCGTCACCATACATAATAATGAAATGTCTTTCTTATGCTGAGAACTTGTAAGATTTACTCTCTTATGCAATAGAGTATTATTAACTATTGCCACTACCGTGTACCTTACATCCCCATGACTGACTTCTTTTACACCTGGAATTTCTTGCCTTTTGACCCCTTCAACCTGCCTCTTGGGCAACTACCAGTCTCCACAGTTCTCTACATCTGTGAGCTTGGTTTTTGTTTGTTAGTTAGAGTCTACACACAAGTGAAACCATACCATATTTCCCTTTCTTTGACTTATTTCACTTAGCATGATGCTATCAAGGTCCATCCGTGTCATCACAAATGGTGAGGTTCCATTCTTTTTTATGGCTAAGAGTATTTCATTCATGCGTGCGCGTGTGTTCTTTACTCACTCGTCTGCTCACAGACACAGGTTGTTTCCATATCTTGGCTACTGTAAATAATGTTGCAATGAACACAGGAAGGCATATATCTGAATTAGAGTTTCTGTTTTCTTTGGATAACGATACAGAAGTGAGACTGCTGGATCATATGACAGTTCTTCTTAAAAGCTTTTGAAGAATCTCCATCCTGTTTTCCATAGTAGCTGCACTAATTTACATTCCTACCAACAGTGCAGGAGGGATCCCTTTTCTTCACACCCTCTCTAGCAATTTTTATTTGTAGAGTTTTTGATGATGGTCATTCTGACCTGTGTGAGGTAATATCTCATTGTGGTTTTGATTTGCATTTCTCTGATAATCAGTAATGTTGAGAACCTTTTAATGTGTCTGTTGGTCATCTGTATGTCTTCTTTGGAATTTATATCTTCTGTCCATTTTTTAAACTGGATTGTTTATTTTTTGCTATTGAGTTGTATGAGATTTTTATATATTTTGGATCTTAACCTCTTACCAGATATATGATTTGCAAATATCTTCTCTCATTCAGTAAGTTCCCCGTTCATTTTGTTGATGGTTTCTGATGCTGTGTAGAAACTTTTTAGTGTGAAGCAGTCCAATTTGTTAATTTTTACTTTTGGTGTCAGATCCAAAAGATTCTTGGCATTACCAAGACTGACGTCAGGAAGTTCACCGTCTGTGTTTCCTTCTAGGAGGATGCCACTCTCTTTTAGTTTCAGGTCTTAGAGTCAAGCCTCTGATCCATTGTGAATTAACTTCTATGTATGGTATAATAGTCTCATTTCACTCTTTTGAACGTGGCTGTCTAGTTTTTCTAACACCATTTATTTGAAGAGACTGCCTTTCCCCCATTGCATATTCTTGCCTCTTTTGCAAAAAATGATCCTGTTTATTTTCGGCTGTGCAGGGTCTTCATTTGCTGCTCAGGCTCTTCACGTGTCCCAGTGTGTGGGGGTTACTCTCTAGTTGGAGTGTTTGGGCTTCTCGGTGTGGTGGCTGCTGTTACAGAAAGCGGTCTCTAGGGCATGCAGGCTTCAGCAGCGGAGGCACAGGGGCTCGGGCTCAGCAGCTGCGGCTCCGGGCTCTAGAGCACGGGCTCAGGAGCTGCAACACGCGGGCTTAGTCGCTCCAAAGCATGTGGGATCTTCCCAGATGAGGGACTGAACCCTTGTCTCCTGCACTGGCAGGTGGATTCTTTACCACCGAGCCACCAGTGAAGCCCTGTTCTTGCCTCTTTGTCATAAATTAATTAAACACACAAGCATGGATTTATTTTGAGGCTCTCTATTCTGTTCCACGGATATGTCTGTTTTTAATTCCAATACCATACTGTTTGATTACCACAGCCTTGTAATATAGCGTAAGATCAGGGACTATGTAATGGCTCCAGCTTTGTTCTTTCTCAAGATCACTTTGGCTAGAGTCTGTGAGATAAGAGAAAATACATATTTGGTCTCTGCCCCTGGTTCCTGGCACAGAGTTACTAAAACCCCTGTAACTTCCTGTAATTTAAGAAAACTAGGAATATCTCTCTTTCAAATATTCATCTTTGACCTGTTTCTGACACAGAGCTCCTAAAGCCCTTGTAATTTCCTGGGTGGTAGGAGTGTCTTTTGCTCTATTGAGATAATTCTGGATGAGCTGCTAGATGGCTCCTGGGTGAGGAATGGTCACAAGGACCAGGCTAATGTTATAAGATTGGAATTTTCAGTCCCCTGCTCTTGAGAAGGGAGAAGGGCTGAAATGAAGTTAATGATCTATCATGCTGACGTGATGAAGCCTTCCTAAAAGCACAGGGTTTGGAGAGCTTCCAGGTTGGTGAACACACAGAGAGACTAGGAGGGCAGTGTACCTGGGGAAGGCATGGAAGCTCCACACCCCTTTCCCACATACCCTGCACTGTGCATCTTTTCCACCTGGATGTTCATCTGTATTCTTCACTATAATCTTTCATAAGAAACCAGTAAATGTAAGGAAACTTTTCCTGAGTTCTGAATCACTCTAGCAATTAATCAAACCTGTGGAGGGGCTAGTGGGCACCTCTGATTTATAGCAAGTAATTCAAAGGTACAGGTATGAAGCTGGACTTGAAGCTGGCACCCAAAGTTTGAATGTCCAATCTGTAGCTTATTGGTCAGAAACATAGGTGATAACCTGGGTTTGTGACTAGTGTCTGCTGTTGTTCAGTAGCTCAGTCGTGTCTGACTTTTCACAACCCCATGGACTATAGCCCATCAGGCTCCTCTGTCCATGGAATTCTCCAGGCAAGAACACCAGACCAGCCTGCCATTTCCTAATCTGGAGAGATTAGTGTCTGAAGTGTGTGTTAATGGAAGTTTTGATGGAATGAGCTGTAACTGCTGGGATCTGATGCTATCTCTGGGTAGACAATGTCATAACTGAGTTAAATTGTAGGACACGTAGCTGCTGCTGCAGAGAACTGCTTGCTGAATGGAAAAACCTCCACATATTTGGTGCCCAAAAGTGTCAGAAGTGAAGGGTTTTCTGTGAAGGTAAAGGAGACACACAAAGAAAATAGAAAAGAAAGGCTTTTTCCCTAAACATAAAGTAGAAGACCAAGGGTTTTCCACTATAGAGTCTTTAGTGGTTCCATACAAATTTTAACATTTTGTTCTATTTCTGTGAAAATGTCATTGATATTCCGATAGGGGTTGCATTGAATCTGTAAATTGCTTTGGGTAATATTGAGACAGGCTGGGACCTGGGACCCTTTGCCAAAGTGCTCCAGTGCTTATACCTGGACAAACATTTCAAGCAACGAAATACAAAGAAACTATAAGGGACTGAAAACAACTGGATACATGGGCAGTTGGGGCAAATTATGGACAAAAAGATACACAAAGATCAAAAATACTCAACTGCCACTTCTGAAGAGCCCTGAGCAAAAATAAGGTGTCAAAAGCAAAAGCTGGGTACTGCACAAGCCCCTTACACACAGCACCACCAAAAGGGTGGGCAAAACATCTAAGCCACCCCCTAGCCCAACCCCTGGACACACCCTTACCCTCACCCCATATAAGGAACCACTTGCCCCACCTCTGGGAGGGAGCAAGAGAACCTGTTGTTTTCACTCCCTCCTGCAGCTACAGGAGCCCCAGTAAAGTGTTGTGTGAATTTCCTGTCTGGCCTCTAGTTAATTTCTATTGATCGGGGAAGGCCAAGAACCCTGGTAGGGATCAGAATGGACGTTTTAACAATATAAATTCTTCCAATCCAAAAGCATGAAATACATTTCTATTTATATTTTCTTCAGTTTCTTTCATCACTGTTTTATAGTGTTTCAGTTCAGTTCAGTTGCTCAGTCCTGTCTGACTCTTTGCAACTCCATGGATGGCAGCACGCCAGGCCTCCCTGTCCATCAACAACTCCAGAAGCCTACTCAAGCTCATGTCCATTGTGTCGGTGATGCCATCCAACCATCTCATCCTCTGTCATCCCCTTCTCCTCCCACCTTCAATCTTTCCCAGCATCAGGGTCTTTTCAAATGAGTCAGTTCTTTGCATCATGTGGCCAAAGCATTAGAGCTTCAGCTTCAGGATCAGTCCTTCCAATGAATATTCAGGACTGATTTACCTTAGGATGGACTGGTTGGATCTCCTTGCAGTCCAAGGGACTCTCAAGAGTCTTCCCCAACACCTCAGTTCAAAAGCATCAATTTTTCAGTGCTCAGCTTTCTTTATAGTCCAACTCTCACATCCATACATGACCACTGGAAAAACAGTTATAGTATTTAGTGTATAGGTATTTCACCTCTTTGGTTATATTTATTCTTCTTGATGTACTTGTATATGGGATTGTTTTCTTAATTCCTTTTTCTGATAGTTTATTGCTAGTGTATAAAAATGCAACATATTTTTGTATATTTACTTTGTATACAGCAACTATACTGAATTCATTTATTAGTTCTAATAGTTTTTTTGATAGAGTCCTAAGGTTCTCCATATATAAAATCATGTCATCTGCAAATAGTGACAGTTTTACTTCCTCCTTTCCAATTTGGATTCCTTTTATTTCTTTCTTGCCTAACTGCTCTAGCTAGGGCTTTCAACACCAAACTGAAAAACAGTGGTGATAGCTGGTTGTCTTCCTTGACTTGTTCCTGTCACCAGTCAGTATGACATTGGTTGTAGGCTAGTGATATATGACCTTTACTGTGTTGAGATATGTTTCTTCTATATTCACTTTGTTGAGAGTTCCCACACAGATGTTGAGAATTCATCCACAAATGGATGCTGAATTTTGTCCAATGCTTTTTCTGCATCTATTGAGATTATCACACGGTTTTATCTTTCATTTTGTTAATGCATTGAGTGTTTGAACCAACTATGCATACTGCAATACATCCCACTTAAGCAGGGTGCATGCTCCTTTTAACGTACTGTTCAATTTGGTTTGCGACAAGGATTTCTGCATCTATGTTCATTGAGGATATTAGCTTGTAATTTTCTTTTCTTGTGGTGTCCTTGTTTAATTTTGGTATCAGGGTAAAGCTGGTCTTGTAAAACGAGTTTGAAACATTCTCTCCTCTTTACTTTTTAGGAAGAGGTTGAGGGCTGGCATTAAATCTTCTCTGAATATTTGGTAGAATTCACCTGGGAAGCCATCTGGTCCTAGACTTTGGTTTTTTGGGAAGGTGTTTGATTACTGATTAGTATTCTTACTAGTAACTGGTCTCCTCAGATTTTCTATTTCCTCGTGATTCTGTCTTGGAAGGTTGTATTTTCTAGGCATTTATCCACTTCTTCGAGGTTGTCTGATTTGTTGGGAGTGCTAGGGCTGGAATTTTTCGTGAGACTGTAGCCCTTCCTACCAACCTCAATGTAATCCTTTCTTATCTGATATGAAGGGGCTATTCAGCTATTTTTCAGGTCTTTTTCAGAGGGAACTATTTCATATGTAGCTATAGATTTGGTGTGTCCAAGGTAAGAGGTGAGTTCAGGATTTTCAAAGTTGATATTCTTGAACCACACTCTAGAAATCTTAATTCCTAAAGTGAGTATTTTACTACTTTGTCAAATTGGACTCTGATCATCTTCAACTCAGTTTGAGACTGTAGACTTCAGTGGTAGAAATTTAACTAGCTATTTTTTTGAAGACGTAAATTACTGTTAGTGTCCTACAATGGAGCTGCCTAAAACTCAGACGGTATCCATTTATAAATGAAAAGATAAAGTAACTCCACTTAATTTTTCTCTTTTATAAGTCTTAATTCCAATTCAATTAATACTGCTTATACGTGTAGCTCAAATGGTAAAGAATCTGCCTGCATTGCAGGAGGCCCGGGTTCAGTCCCTGAGTCGGGAAGATCCCCTGGAGAAGGGCATAGCAACCCACTCCAGTATTCTCTTGCCTGGAGAATTCCATGGATGGAGGAGCCTGGCAGCTACAGTCTGAGGGGTTGCAAGGAGTTGGACACGACTGAGCAACTAACACATACACACACATGCATACACAAATGTCCTATGGAAGGCCACAACATCACTGTCTGCAATTTTCACTCTGAACAAATATTTCTAACCAAAATAAACTTCTAAATCGAGAATCTGTGCCAGGATATACTGGGCTTTACATTTTAGGCACCAAACTGTGCCAGTGGCATCAGATATTAACTGGGTGATGCATGACAGAAAGCTCCTAACCTGCTTCTCAGAATCTGCAGGCAAGAAAAGCCTGAAAGATTGGGCAGGAATAGTGGGGGGCCAGATTTCTGCCTTCCCCACTGTGGATCTTTCACTTACGGTATCATTGAACAAATAACTGGTTTGCTTAATTATTAAAACATTTCTACTTTATATGTTTCCCTGAAGCAAAATGTTATCATATTTACTACTGAACATATGCTTCAATTTACTATTTCTGTAACTGACAAATTTTATAAAACTTCCTCAAAAAAGACTTACAAGCATTTCTGGTTTCAGCTCTACCAACATGTAAAGAGCTTGGAAGATGCCACTCCTGTCAATACAACAAGAAAAAGCTGGACAGATTTAAAATTAATGACTTTCTTGACCTGAGAAATGAAGACAAACCATCATCATAAAAACCTGGAGAGACAAGTGCATCCAGAGAACTCTATCAACCAAGATCCACTTAGAACAGACGCTGCAGGAGCCATAAACAAGCAGGAACACTTAACTGGTAATCTGGATGAATTGCTAGTGCTGGAGTGTGACTAGCATGAGCGAGAAACCCTGGGTTGTTGTCTTGTGGCTGGCAGAGGTGGGGCACACTTTCACAGGCTTTCGCTCCAGGAACTCAACCAGGTTCCCATAGATAGGGTCCAAGAAGGATCCCCCTCATGGGTCTTACAGGAGCAGAGGCGTAGGCATGAGGAAATACTGCTCAGAACTTTCTCCATAACAATGGCTTACTCTCCAGGGGTAAGGACTTAGCTGAGCAAAGTTCTGAAACTTGATTTCAACTGGAATAGGGAAATTCCTCCCTGCTCCAGGCCCCTCCAGCCTTCCTGCCTCACAGAGGGAGAAATAAAAACAAAAACATAACACAGTCAACAGAGGTCAGGGTTTCAAGGAAACAGACTTGGAACTCTGCAGGCAGGGAAGGGGAAGGAAGTGGATGGAAAAGCTATACTTGTCCTGAAAGAGTGCCCCCCTAAAAGACAGATTTAATCAGAAGATTACAGAATGCGTCCCCACCCCAACGTGTTATCACATACCAACAGGGTTCCAGCATAACCACAGTGAATTATAGTTACATGGGCTGCAAGACAGACTCTCCGAGGAGAAAAACAGGGAAGCCCAAAGTAAAGAGGGGAAACCAACTCAAGGTTATTAGAGAAATTTAGAGCCTGTGGCACCTATAGCCATAGTAAACAAGGAATAGAGCCCAACTCCTAGCCAGACTAACACACATTCTTAGACTAAAGGCCTACTGACCGCCTCTGATGCCTGACAAAAGCATGTCTGGCTTTCAACACCAAATTACAAGGCATGCCAAAAGGGAAGGAAAACACTCTGAAGAAACCATTGGAACAAGAGAGATTTTGGAATTATCAGGCAGGGAACTTAAAATAACTACGATTAATATGTTAAGGGCTCTAATGGTAAAAGTAGGCAAAATGCAAGGACAGATGGATAATGTCAGCAAAGAAATGGAAAATCTAAGGAATAAACTGAAATGCTAAAGATCAAAAACACTAACAGAAATGAAGAATGCCTTCGATATGCTCACAGGCAGACAGGAGACAGCTGAGGAAAACCCAGCAATCTTGAAGACAGAGGTCAAAAGGAACTTTCCACACTGAAATGCTAGGAGAAAAAGAAAGGGGGGAAAAAGGAAAGTAGTCACTCCCTGGGGGACAATATGAAAAAGTGCATCATGTGCATAACTGTGACATCAGAAGGGGAATACGGAGGGAATGGAGCAGAAGAAATGATGGCTGACAACTTTCTGAAATTAATGACAGACTCCAAATCAAAGGTCTGGGAAGCTCATCAAACATGAGACTGGTAAATACTACAATATCTACATATAGGACTCACAGAGCATGTGGTCTTTCCACACTGGATTCTTTCACTTAGTAATACATATTTAAGGTTCCTTTGTATCTTTTCATGCTTCATAGCTTATTTCTTCTTAAGAGTGAAAACACTACATTGTATATGTGTGCCATAGTTTATCCAGCCATTTACTGAAGGGTATTTTGATTACTTCAAATTTTTGGCAATTATGAATATAGCTGACATAAACACTCACATGGAGGTTTTTGTGTAGACCTAAGTTGGGTAAATATCCAGGAGGGCAATTGCTGGAATGTATGGTAAACCTTTATTTAGTTTTGTCAGAAACTGCTAAACTGTTTTCCAAGAGGCTATACCATTTTGCATTCCCACTAGCCATGAATAAACTGTTGGGTTTATTTATGGGTTGTTATGTTAATTTATGGGTTGTTATGTTGAGTTTTAGGAATTCTTTGTATATTTTGTATACAAGTCCTTCAGGAGATATGTCTACTGAAAATATTTTCTCCTACTCTGTGGCCTGCTGTCTTGCCAACCTTTTGAAGAGAAGAAGTTTTGTAATTAAAAAAAAATTTTGTAAGTCCATCTATTTCTTTCATGTTTTTGGAATTGTATAAAAATTCTTTGCTAAACATTAGGTCACCTGGATTTTCTATATTATCTTCTGTAAGTTTTATAGTTTTTTGTTTCACATTTAGGTTTCTGATCCATTTTGGGTTAATTTTTGTGAATGATGTAAGGTCTGTTAAATACATAAATATTTGCATGTAAACGTTCAGTTGTTTTAGCACCCATGCATTCTGAGTTGAAAAGACTACTCATTCTCCATTAAATTGTCTTTGCTCCTTTATCAAAGATCAGTTCACCATTTATCTGAGTCTGTTCTGTTCAACTGATATATTTATCTCTTCTTTCACCAATACCACATCATCTTGATTTCTATAGCTTTATGGTAAGTCTTGCAATCAAGAAGTGTCAGTCTTTCAACTTTGTTCTTTCTTTTTCAGCACTGTGTTGACTATTCTGGGTGTTGTGCCATTCCACAAAAATCTTTAGAATCTGTTTGTCAAGATACATAAAATAACTTGATGGGATTCTGATTGGGACTGCTTCGAATACATAGATTAAGTTGGGGAAAATTGGACATTTTAACAATATTGAGTCTCTTCATCCATGAACATGGACTGTCCAGCCAGGTTTTGACTTTATTTCATCAGAGTTCTACAGTTTTCCTCATTAAGACCTTGCACATATTTTCCTAAATTTATACCTAATTCAACTTTTATTTCGGTACTAAGGTAAATGGTGATGTGTTGTTTACTTCAAATTCCAATTTTTACTGCTAGTATATAGGAAAGCAATTGACTTTTTTTTTTTTTTTGGAAAAGTTAAAAATGTAGTTTACTGAAAGATATGTATCTTTACAAAGAGTAATAGCAAACAATCCCGTCTAGAAGTTTAAATAAATGTAGATGATTTTAAAACTAACAATATATATAAAGCTGAAGTCACTGCCTTGGATAATTTATACACTGCATCCAATATTTTATATAGGACATTCATTCTTAAGGCAGAAAAATTGAATCTGACATGTAATGACTTGGCTCTTACATCCAAGGGTCAAACTGGGAGTAGATGTGAGCACACAGATTCCTTGCTAATGAGGACAAACCTGTGTTGACAACTTCTTTCTTAGAGTAGGTTATGTCAGACACATACATTTGGGAGAACAGAAAAAGATTAAGTCTAAGACACATAAATGTGTGTTTTCCACATGAGGTCAATGAGACTAGGCTTTTTATTATGAGGTGAAACTACTCCCATAACAAACTAACAAACTTCAACATAGTCTTTCTGGTAGGGAACATAAAATGCTTAAAATATCCAAGTATTCACTTTTTTTGAAAGTGTTTGTTTAGACTCTAGTTTTCAAGATGTAGTATAAAAGGTAGCCTGAATAGTTAAAAGCAGCTGAATGTCAACTCACACTGCTACTCAGAAGGCTACCACTTAGGATACTCCTGCCCCACATACAAAATCCTGTGCAGGGAGGAAATCGATATATAATAAAAATGAAGCCCCCCTATGCATGTGCAAAAACACTTGTTACCAGCAAGAATATCTTTAACGCAAAACATCTCACTTACAGAATCAGAGGCATCAAAGCTAGACTGACACGAGAGTGCACCACCCCGTGGAGGTGGACGGATATTTGGGATGAAAGCAACCGTTCAGCGGGCGCCTCGGGAGATGTGCTGCTCAGAGTCGGGGGCGCGCTAGGAGCGCCCGGGCTGGGCGCCTCTCACGCAGACCAAGGTCCCAGGCCCTCAGGGCTGTGTGTGCTCCTTCACCTCTGTGCATCCTGGTGCCCAAAGGGTAACAAGAACAAAGACAAACCTAAAAGACAGTTCTTAAGCAGGTCATGGTGACGCTAACTGTGTAAGTACCTTCCTCTGTGCCTATTACGTATGCCGTAGCTCAGGCAAGGGTCAGAAGTGTACAAAGATTACCTGCCTAAGTTCTGAAGACATGATTTTCTTCTTTCATGGTGGCAAGAGTCCATGCAAGATTTGTAAACAGTGATACAAAATACTGTAAACATAACTTAACAGAGCTTGTATAAAACAGAAGTAAATCCAAATTTACAAGTGGGTAAAAAAAACAGAGGGCAGCTTCATACAAAGTTCTCCCTCCTGCGCTAAGTGATTTCTTTTTTTTGTTTTGTTTTTGATTACAAATATAATCCTGAGCTGAAAAACTGGGATTTGGGGGAGAGCCATCTTTGCAGCAATTGACTTTTGATCTACTAATCTTTACCACTGTTTTTAGAGTCAATTAGAAAAAAGTTGTTTATATGTCGGTGAATGCAAAAGAAAAATACAGAAAATCTGATCCCTGAGTCTGTGAAAAATAATACATTCGGCTCTCTACCCATACCAGAATCAGACATCTTAGAGAGTTCCCATAATGATACAGAAATTTTATGTTAATAACTTTTCCATTTGTGATACATTTTTAAAACTCAAGCAGCAAACTTGAAATGAGATTCCTGAACAAAATATTCAAACCACATGAACTAAAGTCATATTAAGGGCACCCTGCACATTAGAAAATGTTGATGAGAAGAACATGCATGTAGTGTCATGACGCAATGGAGGAGTAGGTTAAAAAAACACTTCTATTAAACTTGTGCTACACTTCTGAAAATCTGCATCATGGTCATAAATTCTTTAAGCTTCTAATCCATTCACAGATGAACTTTCATGAGTGGATCAGATGTCTGACAAGTCCAGGTACAGAAGTCTTTTTTATTACTTTTACTTAGGCTTTATAATATACAGTATTAATAGTAGATATATTATTCCAGGGAACTAAAATTACAAAATCATAAAGGGTTTTGGAACTCTTAGCTGTTCAGCCAGAGTGTGTGAATGGAAGCAGCTTTCAATCAGTGGTGGTCTTCTACTCCTAACTGTATAACGCAGTCTGGCCATCTGGTAAACTCTCAAGATTTGGTACTAAATTGTTTTTTCTATTCAAAGATCCACCCTTAAAGGCTAAAAAGTCAACTGCACAGCAATTCTAAAACAAGCTTACCTAACACTCTCTAAACAGGTTCTCCTTTTAAAAAAAACAGCTCTGATATATGATGTATCACCATCCCATGTGACGTGTACAATTCAGTGGCTTCTAGGATATTCACACAAGTGTGAACCATCACCACAACCAGACACTGTCCTCACACCTCCAGCGACTTCTCTGGTGGCTCAGTGGCTAAGAATCCACGCGTCCAAGGCAAGGGGCCCCCGCTCAACCCCTGGTCCCAGAACTAGATCCCACATGTTGCAACTAAAGATCCTGTGCGCCGCAACTAAGACCTGGTGCAGACAAATAAATACATCTTTCTAAAACATGTTACTTCCTTATACCTCCAGAAACATCCCTTCCCTTTAGCCATCATTGCTTCATGATCCCCATCTCCTGGGGCCCTACTTTCTGCACCTACAGATTTGTCTACTCTGGACATTTTATATAAATGGAGCCATACAATAGATGGTCCTTGGTGGCTGGCTTTTCATTTAGCTTAATGTTTTCAAGTTTCAACCATATTATACAGCCTGTATTAGTAGTTCATTTTTTCTTTCCATCTAATAATACTCAATTGTATGGACTAACCCCATCTTACTTATCCATTCGTTAGTGAATGGGCATCACGGTTGTTTCCATTTGGGGTCTCTCGTAAAAACTACTACTATCAACACTGATGTACAAATGCCTCTGTGGACACATGGTTTTGTTTCTACTGGTCACACACATAGGAGTGGAACTGCCACAATAAAGAAAAGCAGCAGGAGGTAAAGCAGGTGATATAGGGCCCTGGAAGCCAAATGAAAAAAGTATTTCCAGGAGAGGGGAGTCAAGTCAAAGTAGAAATGAATAGTTAAAAAAAATATATTGAGAAAGAGGTGACTGTGTGTTAGTACTAGCGACCCTGAGAGTGGCATTTGGCGGAATGATGGTTCAAGAGAAAACAAAGAAGACTAACTGGAGGCAGTGATCAAGGCCAACTTTTTTTAAAGGAGTTTGTTTTAAGGAAAATGGGGCAAAAATTGGAAGGAGATATGAGGTTGAAGTGGGAGAAACAGCAGTATGTTAGTGTCCCAACAGGAATGATCCCATAAGAGGGGGAGCGAGATGATACAGGCGAGAGTCGAGGACCGCTGGGCCACCCGCTGGAGGGATGAGAGAGTGGGACCTGCTCATAAGCGGGGAGGTGCCCTTGGTGGGGTACAGACGTGGTTCTCCTGCAGTTACCAGAGAGCTGGGTGGGCAAATGTGGGCACAGGGGCAAGCAGCACAGGGGCTGGGAGTTTTCATCTGATACCTCTGTTTTCTCAGCAAGGTGAGAGGCGAGGTCATCAGCCAAGGGCGAGGGAGGGGAAGGAGGTAATGGAGGACTGAGAGAGAAGGCATGGAGTTGTCATCTCAGTGAGCAGAAAAGGTAGCAGGCCAAAAAAAGACACACGGCTGCCAGGCAGCACCGAGGGCCACTGAGGCCAGCAACTAGGCATTTAAATTGAGGCCAGTCACAGGGCTGTATGGCAGGAGAGACATCAAGGGTGTGACTGGAGGTGAGGGGCTGAGGTCAGGGGAGAGGTTAAAGAAGTTGGCTGCTATGGCAGTGAAGGAGGGAGAGGAACATTTCCTAGAGAGAGCAGTCAATAGCCAGACCCTTGAGGGCTCAAGGGAGTGACCTGGGGAGGCAGGACGCACACTGGAAACCGGACAGTGGGCGGGATGTCAGGGCCATCTCCCTGGGCGTGTTCCCTCCACTGATCCCTGAGGACCAGCTGGGTTAGCTAACTGCTCAGACTGGCTGGTTAGTCTTTCCCCCTTTTCCCATCTGAGGGCCCCATCTAGAATCGCATGGGCACACGCTGCTTGATCTTTTCAGAGTCTCTGGGTAAGCTGAGTGTGCAGAACTTCCAACCATAACATGATTCACTGTGTGCTGGTTCCAAATGCTTGTTTTCATTTTGGTACCAGACTCTGTCTCTAGGTCTTAGGGCACAAAGATGAAAAGACATATATGAACCAGGTTATAACATCCTGTAGAGTGGTGTACTCCAGCACTGTCATTCCAGAGCAAGGGCCAGGTGCAACAGGAACAAAGAATTGTGTTCACTCTAATTTCTGTTGCATGGAGATGAAGAAGAGCAAAGAGAATTCTTAACATGTAAAGAAAAAAAAAAAGCTTAAATAGCTGCTACATGATGAAATACTTAAAGTAGAACTCAGTGTACTACTTTGCCCCCTCCTCAGATGACTCAGCTTGGTTCCCTCCCTGGGAACTGAGCACCCACCAAGGAGCGACAGTCACCAACACCCGTGGAGCCATTAGCGGGCAAGGGCAAGGCTGCTGGAAAAACGAGCTTCAGGTTCCTGACAGGAATCTCAACTGCACATCTGAACATCGTCATTTTTACAAAATGTGTCTCCTTTAAAGCTCCAAAAGTTCCATATTACACTGGCGGCAGTAACTTTTACCTCTGGGATGCTAAACATCTGCTAAACCTGGGCAGTGTCTCCACCTGTGCTTCAGTGTAAGCTCGCGGACACATCCACGAGGGAGCACTTGGCAGGCTGCGCAGGCTCACGTAGCAGTGGCTTTAGGAGCAAGGAGCTGAGGCGGGTGTCCATCACTAGGAGCATGGATATGTACATTCTGGTACATTCAAACCATGGAAATATACACAGAAGACAATGAACCAGATTTATATGGGCTTTCCAGGTGGCACAGGGGTGAAGCATCCGCCTGCCAATGTAGGAGACCTAAGAGACATGGGTTCGATCCCTGGGTTGGGAAGATCCCCTGAAGAAGGAAATGGCAACCCACTCCAGTATTCTTCCCTGGAAAATCCCATGGACAGAGAAGCCTGGTAGGCTACAGTCCATGGGGTTGCAGAGAGTCAGACACAACTGAGCACACAGATTTTTATATGGCCACATAGATGGGTATTATAAATATAACACTGAGCAAAAAAGTATCAGGTAGACATTTGGAGCCCAAATCCATGCACATAAATTAAAAAACAAAAACAGGCAACATAATTAATAAAAATGAGAAATATACCAGCATAGGTGCCTATGCTGGGGAAGGGCCACAGAAGTGGAAATATAAATAAAATACAAAGATGCCTGTGGCGTAAATCAAAGAGTAGGATCAACTTGATTTTCTGTGTCTGAGGTGGTGGTGGTCATAGGGAAGGGGAACAGCAGTCAGTAAGTATGGATTTTGTGTACTTGCAGATTTCCAGCGTGTCTTCCTTGTAAACCATGCTCCGGAGATATCTACAATGTGCCCTCACCTGCACCCAACAGTCTATCACAATTCTATCACCATGCCATGTTTTGCTACAATCGTCATCTCGATGTAAGGATGATATTTAATACGAACTAGAAAGCTAAATTAGCTCATACTCAATCTAATGCAGAGTAAAGCTTTGAAATAAATTCAGAAAGAATGGCAGATGAAAAGACTCCTATAGAATTGAACTTGACACCATGATGAATAACTTAGCACACGAAATACCACACAGCAGACCCTGTTAACCACATGTACCCAAGCTCATTCTGACAGCTAGAGCTGACTGCAAAAATGTGTGTGCATTTCACTTTAGAATAAATACATGCTTCCTACAGGCTTCTGGTTTCTCACACACTTTCTGTTCTCTATCTCTAAACTAAAATTTATACCCTAAAATCAAACCAGCTACAAGGAGGAGACCAGCACAGGTGGAAATCAAATGAACTCGTGTGTCGTGAAAAATTGCCAATCACAAGGCTCCGGCTCCAGGGAGATGATACAATGCAAAGCCTGGGGCCGGAGCGGCTCCCGGTCTGATCAACCAAGACTCACGGCCCCCATTCCTACTCCAGGGGGAGGTTTCGTGTGATCCTGGAACAATTGCTCAGGTTTCTTTGCCTCCCTTTCCCTGAGTGACACTGAGTTCCTGGCAACAAAGACAGCCGATGAATGAGCGCTGGAAGAAGGGTCAGGAGCTCTTGTTTCATTCCCAGCTTATTACCTATAAAAGGGGCGATTACAACCAATCCTCACTGGGCTACATATGACCTCTGTTACTTGGAAAATAAAAATATGAAAACCCTGGAGACCTGTTATAAATGCTGATCCTGGAGTCCTTGTCAAGAGACCCCTTACAATGGAAACTATTGTTCAACAAGATCCATACAGCAGGCAAATCTCCTTAAAGGGATAAGAAAGACACACTTCAGAAAAAAACTGCTCTAAGGAGAAGCTGAACAAAGGTTCCACTAAACCTGTTTTCCTGTTCTGAGGATGTTCTTAGCACAAGACAAGGAAGCCCTGAAAAGCTTTTGAATTTAAGTTGAAATAATTTGATTTGCTCCACAAAATTCCTTCACATTCTCCTTTTGCTCACTGTAACAATAAAATATCCTGAAAATATTTCTACATAGAAAATATTTCTATGTGAATTCTCTCATGAAAATTATGAGCCCCATTAACAACAAATGAAGAAGTAGGCAAGAAACATAAAGTATTAAATCTCCCATCAGTCTTAAACCAATTTCTAGCATTCCATGAGCGTCTAGGTCCCTGCAAGGCTGGGACACAGTCCCTGAGCATCTGAGTTGCACAGAATCTGGCGGAACCTAAGGCCACACGAGTACAGTGGCACTACCGTTCAAGGTACCATGCAAGGCAGGCGAACTCCACCTGACGGCCATATGGTGGCTCCAAGAGTGATGGCAGGCTGACCCTGTCACTGTTCACCTTCTGTGGCTCTCCTCTTTTTCTTTCCCTGACCCACTCCTGCCATGGTGTCACTTCATCTTTGTTCTATTCTCCTGGAAGCTACCCCTTCAGGAGGCAGTGTGGCTGTGCAGCACTGGGATCCCAGCTCCACCCCACCTGCTTCCCTGTAAGGGAAGGGTAACAAACCCAAGTACCACCCATTCGGTGGGTAACAGATGAGGTGGTATTACTAGGGAGAGGCCAAGTTTACACAGACAGAGTCACCCGTGAGGAGGCTGAGGCTTGTTGGTGACTGAATGTGGTTCCAGAGGGCCCACAGAAATACCCGTGTAGGGGCCACTGTGGAAGAATGACCTGTGGAAGAAGCTCGGAGCAGGGAGTGGTGAGTGAAGGCAAAGAGAAGGGGTTGTCAGAACCACTAGGTCCCACCTGGGACCCTCCTGAGGCTGGCGAAGAGTTCCCGTCAGTGTCTGTCAGGGGCTTCTACTAGGTCTTCCAATCTCTGTGAGTGAAAACCTGCCTTCTTTGCCTTGGAAAAGCTCTGCCCTGGATGGTGAGCACTGAGGGGGTAGGGGGAGCTCAACCAGGACAGGAGAGACAGGGCTCCAGCCCAGTGGACTGGTTCTAATTCAACCACTGCCACGGTTTGCTCTGTGAGCACACTCCATGTGGGTGAGGGGAGCGCCCACTCCACACCTTGAAACTAGTAGGAATTCTAAATACAAATAATGTAGTTATTACTACATCTCTGTAGCTGAGGGATGAAAGTATATTGTCCATCCCCATTTGTCCACCACCTTGGAGAAAAGATGAAACCACTGAGACTCTTCACATCCATAGCTGCTAGGAAGGTAAAGAGCAAGCAAGTTGTATGGTCCCTCTGTGAAAATCTGGAGCATGGGGCTGCTGCCCTTCCTCGCCACCAGCAATGCCCACCTTCTGCAGAATGACTCTCCCAGCATTCCCAGAGCACAACATGAAGCCGGGACCCCCATCACAGCACTGTCATGACACACACAGAGAATCTGTAGGCAGCCAGTGGGGGTGTGTACAAATAACTAGCCACAACTGAAAAATAACACAAATATTTACACAGGGCCTACGGATGCTAATTTGTTCTAAGGGCTTAACATGCAGTAATTCATTTAGTGCTGACAACCATCCTATGACGTAGGTTCTCTTATTATCTCTGTTTTAAAAACCAAGGCACAGAGAAGTTAAACAACTTGCCCAGGATCACAGAGCCAAGGAAATGGCAGCGTGTGATTAGAAATTGGGCACGTCACAGACTACAGTGTAGAGCAGTTAAAAAGAGAATGAAGTACACTGATTTAAGATGGGAGGCTGGAGATTCCGATTTCTCTCTGATATCAAAAGTCTATCAAAAGAACAGCAAAGAAATTAAAAAGGCACAACCAACAATAATGAAGGAAATGGGAAGAAGACTGTGTAAGAACATGGGATATTTCTACAAATTTCTGGGAATCCAAAAATAGATGAAAGAGTATAAGGCAAGGAAACTGAGTGGAGGACACTGGGCCCAGAGCCCCAATGGAGGGAGCTTCAGCTATGAAGGAAGCTGACCAGTTAGAATTGGGAAAGTCTCCAGACCTGCACACTCCCTCATGATGGCGGGAATGGTAACATGGGGGTTCTTCCCCTCCCCACGGCCCTGTGTGCAAATGTTTTACAGCTAAGTAACAGCCCTTATGCACGTGCACACGTGCAAGACACGGGCCACACACAGACACACACACACAGGCGATATACTTACTAAACACAAGAAGGGAACTTTCTTGGGGTGAGGGGACTAAGGAGCTGAGCAACCTGGTCTTATTCTAGTCGTGGGGAATGGGCAGCACATTCTGCCCATCAGAGTCATCTATCGCAGAGCTAAGCCTCTGCTAGCAGGAGAGCATCACTTCTATGATGACATCCTGAGCCAGCCGTGCTAGGAACAGACAGCCAAGAATCACCAGACACTTGAGAAAAGCCATTATAAAAACAGAGAAACAGACAGACACACTGCCATGCACACATACCCCCAGGGTGAAAGGAAGAAAATGAACCTCAGAGGGAACATAATTCAGGAAACTCAGATAATTCAAGGAACAGAAGATATGCTTGCTTGTTTTTTTTTTTTTAAAAGATGATACCCTCAGAGAGAACTAACAAAATTTTGCATTCATACAGAGTGTAGACTCTCATGAGAAAGGGAAATCTAGAAAACCAGAAAATTCTTAGAAATTACCAAATGTTTGTCAAAATGAAAACTTCAACAGGAGAGTGAGGGAATCTAGTCTAAGAAATTTACAAAACAGAATTAAGAGAGGCTAGAAAAAAACAAGGTTCCTAGTGACTATGCCATCAAGAATCGCCTGTAATACAGGAGACACAGGAGATGTGGGTTTGATCCCTGGGTCAGTAAGATCCCAGGAGGGCATGCTAACTCACTCCAGTATTCTCCATGGAGAATCCCAAGGACAGAGGAGCCTGGAGGGCTACAGTCCATAAGGCTGCAGAGTCGAATAGGACTGAAGCAACTGAGCACACACAGCACAGAGAAACAACAAATTAAACCAAATTAAACAGAATGAAGAAAATATTAATGGAAAATAAATAAGTAAAATAGAAAACAAAAATACAGAAAAATCTGTAAAACCAAAAGTTCGTTCTTTGAAAGATCTCTGAAATCGATAAACCTCTAGCTAAACAGATTAAGAATAAAAAGGAAGACACAAATACCAGTATCAGGAAGAAACAAAGTCTGAACAGCTTTCTGTATTTACTGAAGACACTATGCATAATTTAAGAATCTCTCAGGCCCAGATTGTTTTATTGAGAAATTATGTCAGACATACAAGGGATAAATAATACCAGCTCTGTGTGACCTCTTGGGCTTCCCAGGTAGCTCTGTAGTAAAGAATCCACCTGTCACTACAGGAGACACAGGTTCAATCCCTAGGTTGGGAAGATCCCCTGGAGGAGGAAATGACAACCCACTCCAGTATTCTTGCCTGGAAAATCCCACAGATGGGGGAGCCTTTTGGGCAACAGAGTGGCAAAGAGTCAGACACGACTTAGCAACTGAGCATGCACACATACGACCTGTCTCAGAAAAAGAAGGGGAGAGGCTTCCCTGGGGGCCCAGTGGTTAAGAATTTATCTCACAGTGCAGGAGATACCACTTCAACACCTGGCCCAGGAAGAACTCACATGCTGCAGGGCGATTAAGCCTGTAGGCCACGATTACTGAGTCCACGGGCCACAGCTACTGAAGCCCAGACACCTAGAGCCTGTGCTCCACAATAAGAGAGGCCACCAAAGGAGAAGCCTGAGCACTGGAACTACAGAGGAGCCCCAACTCGCTGCAACCAGAGAAAAACCTGTGCAGCAGTGAAGATCCAACATACCCAAAGATAAAAAATTAAAGAAAACCTCTTAAAAAAGACTCAGCAATTTCACTCTGAGGAATTCACCCAAGAGAAATGAAGACGTATATAGATGAAAAAGCATGTGCAAGAGAGTTCACTGCAGCTCCACTCATAGTAGTAAAAATATAGAAATGACCCAAATGTTCATCAACTGGTGAATGGATAAGAAAATTGTCGTATATTCATACCACGGAATACTATTAAGCAATATAAAGAAAGACGCTATACACAGTGACATGGATAAATCTCAAAAGCATTATGTTGAATTTTAAAAGTTAGACACAAAGAATACTCACTGTGTTGTTCCGTTTATATGAATACAAAAAATAATTCAATTTATAGTGATAGAAACATTTCAATGACTTTGACTGGGAGTAGGAGAGACTAGGCTTTCCTGGCAGTTCAGCTGGTAAAAAATCTGCCGGCATTGCAGGGGACCCTGGTTCAATTCCTGGGTCGGGAAGATTCCCTGGAGAAGGGATAGGGGACCCACTCCAGCATTCATGGGCTTCCCTGGTGGCTCAGACAGTAAAGTCTGCCTGCAAGGCAGGAGACCTGGGTTCAATCCCTGGGTTGGGAAGATCCCATGGAGGAGAGCATGGCAACCCACTCCAGTACACTTGCCTGCAGAATCCCATGGGCAGAAGAGCCTGGAGGGCTACCATCCACAGGGTCACAAAAAGTAGAACATGACTGAGCAACTAAGCACAGCACAGGAGGGACTAATTGCAGAGGGAACTTTCGGGAGCTGTGGAAATAGTCTCAGTCTCTTTGTGGTGGGTCTTACATGGGTGTATACAAAGAATTGTGAACATTTAAAATGGGTGCATTTTGTGGTATGCAAATCATACCTCAATAAAACTGATTTAAAACCATGCCCAAAATGATGCAGAGAATCCTTGACTCGTCCAATTTTATCTGCAATATTGTGTCAGATTGAGATGTGCACAAACCAAACTGTAAAGATACAGAGGAATTCAGAGTTTTCCATCAATATAAAACTATGGAACTATGTGGGTAAACACTGACATTTCATTTAGCTTTCATCATAGAGATGGAACTTCTTAGGATTAAGCATAGGTCTTCTTTTGAGTTGCCTGAGGAAGCATACTGCAAGTATTCTGGGTCATATTTTAAGTTTTAATTATAAATCCTTTCATTCTACAAGTTGTTTACTTCAAGCAAAATTACTTTCCTGCCTTGGCTGTGATGTCATAACTTTGAGCAGTACCTTCTCATAAACATTATGCAAATATCACTGTTTAAAAGATTAGCTGTGGGCACAATGTTGGATGGGCAGGTAATTCTAAAGGATTCCACACTGGTCTATTCCATTCATTAGTTGCATGGTTCCCACAAATATTTCAGCCACCACTGTATCCCTAGTGTGCAGCACAGCACAGGCACACGGGGCCCCTGGGAAATGCTGAAAGGATGAATGAAGGAACTCTCTCTAACCTAGAGATATTCTTGCAACAGGAAATGCCCTGGAGGAATGGAAGGTTCTTGTGCAGGAGCTAAAGAGAATGACCAGAAATCTCTAAAATCTCTAGGTAGGTTTTCAATTCTCTATCAAATGGCTTTTCATGTTTTCACCCTACTGACAATTTTTTCAAGTTGATACAGACTTCATCTATTGATTCATCAAATTAATCAGACTTGATGGCCAGACAGAGATCTGTTACTACTCTCTCTTATAATATTCCAGATTCGATGTTAAGATCGTTTCATTACTTGTACTGTTAGAGGAGTGAAAACTTGATATGTTTCTGGAAACGCCAAGAACCGTAATTTTTATATTTAGAAATGAAACCACTCTAAGTAAGATGTGCATGATGGTCACAGTCAGAGGCCTCTTCTCCAGGACCTCTTCCAAGGAAAAGCAAGGCTGTGGGTCTCCAACTATTCCTTAAACAAATTTCTGCCCCCAGTGTTTAATCTCTTAATGACTAAAAGTACTTAAATATTCTTGTAAGCGTTCACATATGTCTGTGTATACATTTAAGTCCTTAGACATATTTTTAACATCTAGCTTTCCCTAGTTAGACTGAAAGTTCCATGAGGCAAGGGGCTTAATCTGCTTGTGTGATGTTGAGTGCCACCTGGAAATACTGTTGGACCCACCGTGGGTAATCAGTCAGTATAACATCTAGTAAATGCTGCTTAATCACTTAGTCATGTCCAATTCTTTGTGATCCCATGGACTGTAGCCCACCAGGCTCCTCTGCTCATGGAATTTCCTAGGCAAAAATACTGGAATGGGTTTCCATTTCCTTCTCCAGAGGATCGTTCCAACCCAGGGATCAAACTTGCATCTCCTACACTGGCAAGCAGATTCTTTACCATGGAGCTACAGGGAAGCCCCACAGCAAATGTAGATACTGCTCAACTTAAATGAAGTATCAGCAATTACAACCGTATTTTTAAAATTACATTGTGTAGTTTGTAGCCACTTTATTTACAACTGATCCAAACTGGAAGAAACCAAGAGTCCTTTGGTAGATGACTTGATAAATGGACTATGAGGAACAGCTATACAATGCAGTATTATTCAGTGATGAGAAGAAATGAGCTGTCAAGTCAGGAAACGACAGGGAGGGGATGTCCCTGGTGGTTCAGTGGCTGATATTCTGCACTCCCAGGGTGCAAGGGTTCAAATCCCTGGTCAGGGCACTAGATTCCTCGTGCCCCAACTGAAAGATTCCTCATGCCCCAACTAAAAAGAGCCTGCATGCCCCAACTAAGACCTGACACAGTCAAATAAATAAATATTTTTTAAAGAAAAGACAAGGACACATCTTGCTAAGTGAAAGAATTCAATCTGATAAGGCTACATATTATATGATTCTAATTCTGTGATATTCAAGAAAAGACAAAAGTACAGAGAAAGTATAAAGATCAGTGGTGGGAGGGAGGAAGGGCATGATAAAGAACTGTAGTGCAGGAGATTTCTGAAGATGCTGGGGCTATTTTCTATGATACTATAATGGTGGCATAATGCATTTGTCAAAATCCATAGAAAGTACAACACAGAGTGAACCCTAATGTAAACTGCAGACCTTAGTTAATAATGTTTTATCAATATTACTTCATCAACAGTAACATATGTACTAAACTAATGAAAGATGTTAATAACAGTGGAAACTGCTTTGAGGAACTGGAGTTAACTCTGTACTTTCAATATTTCTTCAAACTAAAACTGACCTAAAAAGTAAAGTCTGTTAATTTAAAAATTACACTAGAAATCAAGATTTCAGAGTTTTTAATATTACATCTTTCAACAGATATATTCTGATTTCAAAATTATTTTCCACTAAAATATTTTTAGAAGGATGTTATAATGATTTCCTCTCCTACATAACATTGCTGTAATAGCCCAGGGAAAATAGAAAACACTTTCCCTGAGTTGGAAACCTATTTAAACATTCAATTAAACATCAAATAATCAATCCCATAAATATGGGGATGGGAAAACAATGGAAACAGTGAGAAACTTTATTTTGGGGGGCTCCAAAATCACTGCAGACAGTGACTATAGCCATGAAATTAAGATGCTTGCTCCTTAGAAGAAAAGCTATGACCAGCCTAGACAGCAGATTAAAAAGAAGAGACATTACTTGGCCAAGAGAGGTCCACTTAGTCAAAGCTGTGGTTTTTCCAGTGGTCATGTATGGATGTGAGAGTTGGACTATAAAGAAAGCTGAGCGCTGAAGAACTGATGTTTTTGAACTGTGGTGCTGGAGAAGACTCTTGAGAGTCCCTTGGACTGCAAGGAGATCCAACCAGTCAATCCTAAAGGAAATCAGTCCTGAATATTCATTGGAAGGACTGATGCTGAAGTTGAAGCTCCAATACTTTGGCTACCTGATGTGAAGAAACGACTCATATGAAAAGACCCTGATGCTGGGAAAGAGTGAAAGCAAGAGAAGGTGAGGACAGAGGATGAGGTGGTTAGATGGCATCACCGACCCAATGGACATGAGTTTGAGCAAGCTCCAGGAGTTGGTGATGGATAATGAAGCCTGGCGTGCTGCAGTCCATGGGGGTCTCAAAGAGTTGCACTCGACTGAGCGACTAAACTGAACTGATTCAATCCCAGGTTTAACTAACAGAAAATGTGTATCCAATTTAAAAAGAAATATTAATGGAAAACATGAAGTATAAATAAAAGTTATTTTTCTCCGTACTCAGGAGAAAAATACTCACTATTCTGAGAAAACTAAGTTCAAAAATTTCAAAGTTCTATGCTGAGGGAATGAAATATACCTTGCAAGTCTAGATTTTCTACTTTGGTCTGAAACCTCCTAATGCCTGTCTCCTACAGAGGATGGGTATGCAGGGTATCTAGATGAACACCAAGGATGTCACAATTCTGCACTGTAACCAGTCTGACTGATATACTCCATGGGTACCCCCACACTTTGCTAAAATCCCCCAAAGTGAAGGCATTAATTGATTGTGATTAATTGATATGGCTCTAATTATTAACAATATGCTTACAACAATGGCTTCAGGAAGAAACACAACTCAGGCTGACCCTACTTTAAATTCATGCCCTCTGGAGGGGCCTTACGGCCTGGCATTTGCTTTTTTCCCTGGTCCATTCAACCTTGCACTCTCCTATCCAACTCCACACATCTCTAACTCCAACTCCAACATCTAATACCTCTCTCCACTTCTTTGCTTTTGGCACCGACCTTGCAATTGCATGGAGAGAAGAGAAGCTTTCAGAAGAAAATATACGTGAGTTCCCACCATCATTCAACCCCACTACCTGCCTGGATGGATCCTCCACTGCTCTCTCTGGATTGAGGTCCAACCTGTCCACTTGTGTTTGATCCCATTTGTCCCTCTCTCACAGTCAAACGCATCAGTCTAGCCTTCTCACTCTTGAGGAAGCTGCTACAATGCCGTTAGTGACAGGATCAAGGTGTGACTTTGAATCTGCTCCAACTCATTTTTTAAAACCCCTCACATATACATATTCATGAAATATTCTTGCAAAACTGTTTAAACTTAACTGAATCAATCCTCCATCTCTAATTTCCAATATGATATAGAAGCAGAGGAACTAGTTTTTAAAAAAGGAAAAAGGAAGGAAGAAAGAGAGTGAGGGAAGGAAGAAGAAAAAGAAAAAAGGACAGATCTATACTGTGAAACAGCCTATAGGAAACTGACCTAGATGCTTCGTAAGTCAACATCACAGTCACTTCATCAAAGAAAATATATGATCACAAATGAACACCTAAAAACATCAGTCAATAGAGAAACACAGGGGCAGATAAAACAACACACCTATTAGAATGGATAAAGCAATCAAAAACCAAACAAAAAAAACCCTGTCAATACCAAGTGCTGACAAGGATACAGAGCAACGGGAAATCACACATTGCTGATGAGAATGCAAAATGTTACAGTCACTGTGAACGACAACTGGCCGCTCCTTACAATTTCAAATACTCCCTTAACACAGCAATCCCATGCCTAGGTATTTTATTCAAGTGAAATGAAACCCTATATTCACACAAAATACTCTGGGCAAATGCTTCTCGTAGCTCTACCCAAAACTGCAAAGACTGGAAACAATCAAAATACTCCTTTTCTACAGAAAAACAAACTGTGGTTCATCCACACAATGAAATACTACTCAGTAACACCGTGTGTATGATATTCTGGAAAAGGCAAAGCTGTAGTGAAGAACAGATCAGTGACTGCCAGGGGTTAAGGATGGGGGAGGTTTGAGTACAGAGAAAATCTGAGCTCTCTTTTTTCCTAATCTCTTCATTTCTCTTAATGGAAGACTGTCAACACATTGGCTCATGAGAGAAAGCCAGTGGGCTCAAAAAATCCACCAGACTTAATTATCCAAAAATAAGACTGTTTCTCCAAGTCAATAAATGGAGGACTCCAAGCAGGAGGGGAAACATTTCTCCAGAAATGAGGGTTTTCTTGTTGGCAGTTGAAAGCTCCTTGGTTGACAATGAGCTGAAACAATCTCTCTTCGATTGCAGATTGCCGTTTTAACTTATTAACATTTTAAGGTGGCTAAACCAAAGCTTTCACTAAGAGGCACCTTCACTAACTTTGGTGTTTCACAGTACATTTATATGTTAAAAACAGTTCTTTGTATAATTCAGAGAAACTAAACAAAACAGAGACTGGTTAAAGGGAATGATGTATATATAAACAAATATCAACTACAGTAAGAGAAATCACCATTTAAAAATACAATCTTTTAGAGTTATTTTAAAAGGAATGGATACATTTGGCTTTTATGCTTAAAGAAATGTGCATTTATGGTCATGATAGATTTAAGCTGCCATGTAATGAAATGCTGTTATCATGCAATAAAAGAGATGATCCCCAAGATCCTTCTAAGAAATCTATCTAGTCTAGCCAAGTGAAAGTGTTAGTTGTTCATTGCAGGCAGATTCTTTACCATCTGAGCCACCAGCGAAGGGACGTTTAAACCTCTGTTTTCTCTCCTATTATCACCAGTTATTTTGCAAAAATTTTTTTGTCCTTTGGTTTTTAGATTAATTAAATATGTAATCAAGATTTTTTAAAATGTAAAGACACAGAAAATTCAAAGGGAAAGAAATTACCTAGATCTTAAAAGCCAAAGAAAAAACAGTGCTGTTACCATTTGGATTGCAACCACCCAGGCCTTTTCCTATAGAAATGCATACATGTAAACATACACATTTATAAGTTTTTCACTTAGCATTATATCAAGGTTCTCTTCCCAATGATAAGGCTTTATATACAGTTTTATTTTCGTAATGGTGGCAAGGTATACCATTATACGGAGATGCTAACATTTAATGTCAGACAAACAGCAGCTTTTCAGTCTTAAACCATACATTCAACACTGTGAAAAACTTTTGAGTCTTCACTGTTACAGTTTCTTCCTTTTAGTGTCATTCTAATGGTAAAAGGTTTCCCCATTCAAAGACCAACTAAATATTCACTTGTAATTCTTCCTGGTACTTTAATGATTTTCATTTTTATAATCTTTAATTTTTTTGAATCTATATCTAAGGCTTAATTCAAAGAGGCGATTTAACTTTAATCACCCCCCACAAATAGCTAGCCAGTTGTCCTAACACCATTCAATAATCAATTTATTTTTTCCTTTGGACAGGAAATACCTATCATAACATATATGAAATATATGTATATCTATACTTTTGATGGGCTTCCCTGATAGCTCAGTTGGTAAAGAATCCACCTGCAATGCAGGAGACCTGGGTTCAATCCCTTGGTTGGGAAAATCCCCTGGAGAAGGGAAAGGCTACCCACTCCAGTACTCTGGCCTAGAAAATTCCATGGACTGTATGTCCATGGGGTCACAAAGAGTAGGACACGACTGAGCGACTTTCACTTTCACAGTTTTTACAGCTCCTAAAAACTTTCTATTCTGTTCTATTTATCTGTCTGTCTATTTTGGTGCCAATACCACGTTTTTCAGTGGCTGCAGCTTTATAACACATTATAAGGCAATCCCTTTTCCCTGCATTATTTTTTCCAAAAATCTTCATAGTCATTATTTCAGCATTTATTTGACCTGACTTACTAGACAGCATATTTTAATATGCAGAGACATTACTTTCCAACAAAGGTCCATAGGTCCATAGCTAGTCAAAGCTATGGTTTTTCCAATAGTCATGTGTGGATGTGAGAGCTGGACTATAAAGAAAGCTGAGCGCCAAAGAACTGATGTTTTTGAACTGTGGTGTTGGAGAAGACTCTTGAGACTGCAAGGAGGTCCAACCAGTCCATCCTAAAGGAGATCAGTCCTGAATGTTCATTGGAAGGACTGATGTTGAAGCTGAAACTCCAATACTTTGGCCACCTGATGAGAAGAGCTAACTCATCTGAAAAGACCGTGATGCACAGATTGAGGGCAGAAGGAGAAGGGGACGACAGAGAATGAGATGGATGGATAGCATCACCAACTCAATGGACATGAGTTTGGGTAAACTCTAGGAGTTTGTGACAGACAGGGAGGCCTGGCATGCTGGAGTCCATGGGGTCACAAAGAGTCGGACACGACTGAGCAACTGAACTGAACTGACTTCAGAATCAGATGTTTTGATATGCTGTTTATTCACTGTTATTTTCTGTTAACTAGTCTTCTCTGGTGTTAAGATTTGAGTGATGTATTTTCTTTTTGGCTATTTACTTTTTCCATATAACTGTCATGTACTTAATCACATTTAACTAAGAACCAAAAGGAAACAGAAGCAACTCAATAAAAATAACTGTTGGGAGACCTGACAGCTGTCCCTAAATCTTTGTTTTATCACAGCAGTGCCCTGTGCCAAGTCTCTGAATGTTATTGGATCCTGAGGAAGACTCAGCCCCTGCTTCTCCCAGGCCAGCTGTTGTCTCTTCAGTTAGCAGGGTTTGCAGTGGTTTGCTGGAATTGGTGGAATTTAATCCTCATGATATTGTGCCAATCTTCTCAGGAAAGGGAAGTCACAGACTGATTCCTGGCGGTTTTCCTGAAGTTGATCTGCCCTTCTTTCCTCCCCATGTTACAATGTGAGTTAGATCACATTGTGGAAATTTGTATAAGCAAACTGTGCCACTAATAAACATTAAAATAATTAGAGAACCTAAGATTAACTGTTAAAGGGGACTTTTGCAGAGAATAGTCAAGGGTGAAGAAAAAAAAAATAATACTGAGATTTCAGAGGCTTCTGAAACAAACTGATTAATTTTTATTTCTATTCTTCAAAACCTCACTAAAATGACAGCACACAGTGTCCAGACCCCAGCAAAGCTCAGGAGGCAGGGCTCTGGGATCTCTGTAGGGCCAGCTGAAGGTCTGCAGGAGGGCAGACACTCCCCTGAGTCCCTCCCTCCCAACCTTGAGAGCCAGGCCTCCAGCCCAGTGGAAGACAACAGACTTTCTTTCCAGCAACCTCAACAGTGAAAATGCCTCTATACTGCAAGAGAGGTCCAGAGACAGGGACAAGGCAGGGAACAGAAGAAAACTTCAGAGAGACCACATTGCATTCCTGAAACAAAGTACAGAATATTAGTTTTAAAAGAGAGTGGGAAGGGGTATTTCCTGATGGTCCAGTGGTTAAAGCCTCGCCTTCCTGTGTAGGGAGTGAGGGTTCAATCCCAAAATCCCACATGTCATTAGGCCAAAACACCAAACAGAAGCAAACTTGTTACAAAAATTTGTAACAAATTCAATAAAGACTTTTGAAAATGGCCTACCTCAAAAATCTCTTAAAAAAAAAAATGAGGGTGGGTGAATAAACAAGAGCTCTTGGATGCTAAACCTCTCACAGCAGAAATAAACTGGATAGAAGAATTAAAGAATACTGCTGAAGACATCTTTGCAAATAGACAAAAACAAAGCAAAACATACCAAAAAAGGAGACAGAATTGAGCGTGGGGGAGAAAATACACCACAAATGATAAGTCCAGATAATGCAAAAGAGGCCCAGAAATAAAGAAGTGAGATGATGGGGAAGAGAAGATTTTCAAAGGGATAAATCAAGACATTTCACAGAACTGAAGAACAAGACTGCAAATGTCACATTCAACTGATGATAAAGAAAACAAAAACACCAACCCACAGAGCCGTATTATTATGAATTTCTAACCACCAGGGCTAAGCGACGACTGTGGAAACTTCTAGAAAGGATGAACAGGTCACATACAAAAGACTAGGGGTAAGACTGGCACCAGCCTTTCAACAGCGATGCTGGAGGCAACCAAGCAATGTTTTCCAAATTTGGAAGGAAAATGGGCATGAAGCTGTTCTCTGACATAAAAGACTCCAAAATTTCTCGAACGCTCTTGCCAGCACAGGAAGAGGACTAATAAAAGGTGTGGAATGAAGAAGAGTAAATTCTTAAGACGTCGGAAGTGAGGGTGAGACCTAGGAAGCATATTCAAGAAGCAGCCTGATCAGGAGGAACACGATGACAAGGATTTCAGGGACACCCTCTTCAAAGAAAAGAACACTGGTCACTTATCAGCTCAATTACATTTAAGAAAACCTGATCACGACATGCTACATGCTCATCTATAAGTATTACCCGCACAGTAACATAATCATTTAAAGATTAATTTAAACAAAAGCTGTGATGTAAAACTACACAAGGAGGATGGAGCAACAAAAGCATATGGTGGGTGTAAAACCATTCATATCACATAGCAGGAAATCAGTAATACTGAAAAACATCTGGAAATGTACAGGTAACACGCAGAAGAAGAAAGGGCTAAAAATGTTGAGTCACTGACTCTAGGATATTAGAAAGGGGCAGTGACCTCTTATTTTGTTATCACTTTCAAAAGAACATTCAGTTTTTAAGATTATGACTTTGTGTTACTTGCAAAAATGAAGTATGATTAGAAAAGGAAACGAACTGTGTGGTCAATTATAAGCGGAAAAATGTGCAAAATCTAGTTTCTAAATTACAATGAGCACTAAGTTCAGTTCAGTTCAGTCGCTCGGCTGTGTCCGACTCTTTGCGATGCTGACCCTTAATTTGTGCCTTTAGAGAACCATGGGAACTCTGGGCTGCAAGCACGTGATCAGTTATCTGATTCATGCCACCTACCCCCAGGAGTGAAATCCATCAGTTCACGAGCATCTGCTCTAGGACCTGCTCTCAGGACAGCCATGCCCTCTGGAGTGGGCATCTCAGTGGACGACACACTCACTAAAGTGCTGGCCCCCGAGTCTCTCGCTTCTCTGAGTTCCTACTTCTGACTGCTCTCTGCCTCCTGAGGGGCTCTCTCCACTTTCCAAAATGTGCAACCCAAGTGGCCAGGAACAACAGTTCCAGACTTAACCGCCCTCACCAGAAGGGCAGCCAGACTGATACAGGCGTCCCTGGCGGGCGATTCTAAACCCTCCAAGGAAGGCTGCACAGTGGAGCCTGGGCTGCGCACTCACTAGCTCACCACTGGGCAGGGAATGGGGCGGGGTGCGGTGGGGCAGCTCCCACCAGGAGCCCTGGCTGCACCCACCACAATCAGGGAGCAGGGAGATCAGCTTCCAGAAGAAACGGGTAATGGGCAGGCAATCCAATAAATAAGACATCAATGTTAGAGCAAGAGACTGTTTATTGAATTTATGCCTTACGAGATTCAATTTGGGGCCATGTTCAAGAATTACTTAATTATATCTCCTCTTAGGAACAAATGATTGTACGCTCTAAGCTTCCTGTGCTCTGGGCACTGAGGAGTGATCAGCACCAAATGCTACAAAGCAGAAATCCAACAAGACGATCATTCTTCAGGAATAAAAAAAAAATCCATTCTCTTCTTTGCTAAGGTTTGTCCATTTGTGCTGGAAAGTGACTCAACTCAGAGAAGGAGGTTTGCTTCCTGCTCTTGGCTTTTTCCTCAGTGAGTTTAGTAACCAGATATTTTTACAGGGTTTGGAGGAAATCTTGCAATTTTTCCTTCATGTGACAGGTTTGGTTCTTTTCATTGACATTTCATTGAAGGGACCACACTTCTGCCACTAGATTTGCGTTAATAGTTGCTGCAGGTGCACCCTGGGGTGACACTCAACACGAGGCCTGGTTCCCAGCCAAGCTGAAGACACAAATGACTAAACTGAGTGACCCCAGCACCTTGTCTGGCTCGATGGACTCGTAAGCCAGGGTTGTGCATGGAGGGACACGCTGTGAGGACCCTGAAGACACCAGGGCATGGAGGAGGCGGCAGGTGTTCACAGTAACGCTGGAGAGATCACACAGGCTGACAGGACGGACTCCTCAACCATTTCCATGTCAGGTGCTCAAAGCATTTTGTGATTCAATTAGCGAATAGTATTGGTACATGCTAGAGAAAATTATTTTTCCTTTTTTTGTGTGCTAGAGAAACATCTTGCTACTAAAAAGGGGGAGTCTGTTTCCAGGTGACTAAATAAGAGGGCACACAGAAAAATCTTCCTCTATGAGCACAAGAAAACTACAGTGACACCCACAAAATTAATGATGTAATGCTTTGTTCGCTTTCTTAATACTGCTAATGGTGCCAGAAAATTAAAGTGTCACTTGGTGTTACTTGGCCTGGCTCACTAGTATGCAGCGTGTAACATCTTTAAAATTGGTATTACGTAACAAAATTAAAAACCTGTTTTTATATTCTCTCATGGTCATTAGTGGTCCTAATTTAAAAAAAACAAAAAAGATGGTCTCACAGTAAACAACTACTTAAACATTTACAAATAAAAATCTCCTTTTGTTGAAGAGCTCTTCTATCATAACTAATCATAATCCCATTAAGTACCTTCTGGATCAATACGGAGCTTTTAAGGTTTTGGAAGGCCTTGAATACTATTTTTCTGATCTTCACAGAAATTACATTAAGCAGTTATCAGCATGACACACAGATGAGGAAGACAACCTGCAGCTCAGAGAAGGCCTGCTTAATGTCACCCAGTTTTCAGGGAGTGGGGGCCAGAACCAGGCTTTTGACAACCAGTCCTGTTCTTCTTTTCTTACTCAATCTACTGACATCTCCAACAGCAAATGCTTTAGCTGGTGAATCTATAGCTCTTTCCTCCATTTGTTCCTTCCTGTTGCAATACGCATTCAGCCTGAAAATTACTGCAACTCTAAAACTTTCCCCATAAACACCAGCAAAATAAAAAGCAAAACATCAAAAGAACCCATATCCTGGCAGTTTGGAAGACAGAGGGAATAAGAATCTGCCTGAGGGATGGGATGGGGAGAGAGAGGTGGGAGCGGGGTTCAAGATGGGGGGCACATGTACACCCATGGCTGGTTCATGTCAATATATGGCAAAAATCGCTATTATAAAGTAATTAGCCTCCAATTAAGGAAAACAAAAAAAAAGAATCTGTCTGCCAAAGCAAGGGACACAGGTTCGATCCCTGGCTGGGAAGATTCCACATGTAAGCCACAACCCATGCCCTCGGGTCGTCAAGGTGCAACTCCCGAAGCCCACGAGCCTAGATGTTTGGCTCTGCAACAAGAGAAGCTACCGCAATGGAAAACCCAAGGACCACAATGACGAGGAGCCCCCACTCGCCACAACTAGAGAAAGCCGCACAAAAGCAACAAAGACCCAGCACCATCACAATACAATAAATCAAAATAAAATCATAATGGTAAAGAGTAAAAGCTTGGTAAAACCCCACACCCTTATTAACACTGGGCAGTAGATACTATCAGAGAAAAGACACTTGCTGTATACTCAAACCAGTCTAAACCATGGAGAAGGATGAAATGTTACCCCAGTTCATTCAAAGAAGCTAGAACCTACGTAATACCAAAACCTGATTTTTAATGAAGACCATATTCACTTATACATATAGATGTAAAACTTCTAAATCTATACAGAATTGATAAATAGAATCCAGCAGTGAATTAACTGAATAATATAAAATGAGCAAGCAGGTTTAATTTCAAGAATGCAGAAATGCTCACCATTAGGAAAGCTGTCAACATAACTTATTATATTTTTTCAAGTAAAAAAATACAAACCATATCGATAAAACATAGGAGCTAAAAAATCATTTGGTAAAATTCAAGTAATTCTGAACTAAATAAGCAAGCAGACAACTACCTAAAACAGAGGGAGAAAAGATACATAAATAAAACCAAGACCATTACTACAAACCTATAACAACTTATTAAATGGTGAAACACTTAGGCTATTACCATTTAAGTCAAGCCTAAGACAGAGATATTTACTAGAGATATTTACCATTCAATATCGTTTTGGAGGCCCTAGCTAATGCAATAAAAGAAGATGCAAAATAAATAGTGTCTAAGTGTTAGCAGAGAAGAGAAAATATCATCTGTATTTGTAGCTTTGAGTATAAACCTAAGAAACAACTAACAACCAATTATTACTAAGAAGAGAGCCTAGCAGTTGTTGGATACAAATATTTCTCTTTATACTAGTAAGGTATTCAGCACCACTCATTTTCCCTCAAGGCCTCATTTTCCCTTTTGCAAAGAGTCTTTAATAGCTTTCTGGCTGAAACCATGAAAAGGTATGGGTGCCAAATCACTCTACTGGCAGGAAGATTCAATTTGCCTGTGTACTGATAGTGGCAACTATTTCACGCAGCCACCTGATGACAGACACCGTAATAGGCAGTCAATTTCAGAGGTGTTAAAATGTGGGGAAAATGTGCCTTTAGAATCAACGAAATGAGGTGGTGTAATCTGTTGAGCTTTTATTCTAAGCTGTAACTTTACAAACTCCAAAAGTTATAGTTATATTTATAAAGCTTCATATAGTTATAACTATATATAATTTATAAATCTTCATATAGTTATAATTACATATTTATAAAGCTTACAGTTTATATAGTTATAAAGCTATAACTTTACTCACCAAACTCACTCTAGAATGTAACTAATCTGAAGATGAGATTTGTCTTTTAAATCCCAGACAGACATGGGCACAAATACACGTAAACAGGTACACACACACACACACACACACACCCCTATAGATAAGCTTCCAGATCTATATGACTTCCTTCTAGGTCAACCTAGAATGGAGACCAAAGAAACAAAAGATGAAGTGTGCATAAAAGGTTTATGGAGGGTGGGGGGCTGATATGACAAACTAAATCACCTCATATTTTTCAGCAAAGAACTGTCATACACTGGGGTAAGGAAGTGTAAAATGTTCTAAACTCCAGACATATTTTTCAAAAGGTGAACAGAGTCTTACTACGATAAGGCCATGCCTGTGAGAGGGATTCAATGAACTGTGGCTTTGGTAGAAAAACTAAAAGCACTGCCAGCCCTGGGTCCTGGGTCCGCCTCACTGAGTCTGTAATCCCAGCTGCTGAATGGGTTACGGCAGAAATAGCAATTCTGCTCCCTTCGGGTAGGTGAGGAACCCGAGATGAAGAAGCAGATAGAATAAGTCTTATCATAAAGGTGCGACATTTTTTTAAATCACTGGGCTATTTTGTGCTTCCTTCTTTCCATACATTTAAAATGCTTAACAGAATTTCTACTACTTTTGTGGGTTAGATGTACTTTATGTGAGCTGCCTGATGCTCACAAGATTCTCCTTGTTAGACTGCAAGGATGCTTTATCAAGCTTTTGACAGGTTTGAGTCAGATACATGAAGTCTGCAAATAAAGTCTGTGTGTGTTGTTAGCTGCTCAGCTGCATCCGACTCTGTAATCCATGGACCGCAGGCCTCCAGGCTCCTCTGTCCATGGGGTTCTACAGGCAAAGTTTGAATGTTAACTAATTTTGTACTGGGGTTAATAGTTTACGGAATCCTAATGTGTTTGTTTATAAGTTTACTGGATATTAATCAAAATATAAATAAAAGTGATGATCTCATGTAAAATTTACTAGGTTTACAAATAAAATAAGCTTAATAAGCTGAGTGTTAAGAAACACTTAAAAAAAGAATTCACAGTTTTACTAACTTGAGTGTTAAAACACAAGTATTTTAAGCAATTCTTTCCATGCACTCAGGCAATGAAACACAAACAAAACTCCACTGATGGAAAGACAGAAAATAGAAAGGATTGAAGAGGTGAAGGGGACTGAGAAATCCTGAGGACAGAGCTCTTCAGAGGTGAGAGGGGAGGAGAGGTTGAAAGAAGCCATGACACACCTAAGACGAAGATTCCTACCCCGATGAGAGACAGCTGGATTATTCACCTTCAACCTGCCAGAGCCCGGCATGATGCCTACACGTGACTGCTGCATCGGCCTGGAGTGGTGGAAGCAAAGAGGTGGACGCTGACAGTGGGTGTTATGGGGAAGACAGGGGAGGAGAGCCAGGGGCCCCTTCCCAACAAGCCAGCCCAAGGTCCTCGCTCCAGTTACTTCCCCCACTTCACGTTCGGTGACATGGAACATAAAGAGGACAGGAACACGGGTGTAGAGAGCGGTTCCGATCTGGTGATTTCTCCTTTCCATCTTAAAAGCAAACCAAAGATCATTAAAATTATGCGTGTGTAACCCCGATTGGAGGTATCCTTTTCTACAGCCAATAAAACCAAACTGTTATCTGTTAGAGGATTCAGAAATCAGAACAATACGGGCTCCCCCTAGTGGTGTAAAAACCCTTAAATACCCTCGGATATTTAAAAGGATGTTCCCACTTTATTTTAGTCATTTTTATATTTTTGTATCGCCTAGTCCTTCTCCTCTTGGAAAATCCAAATCCAACAAACAGTTTGCTGGAAACAGTCATCCCAGTAGATGAGGAAAGCAGGCTCAGAGGCCAAATGTGACAGCTCCCAAGTCACAAAGCAAGTTTATTGGCTCCCTTCAGGATCAATCAGAAGCTTAAGCAGCCATGAATGAAGAGGCAGGGACAGACAGAGCTAAGGCACGTGATGTGGGGGGACTGGAGAAAGAGACCTGTATTAGGCAAACAGAAGTGAGCTGTACCATGACATAAAAAATTAATTTTCTCATACGGCTATAAAATCATCTCTTAAGAAATCAAAAAGGATTTGTTCCCAAGAGGCTTTGGGCCAATCTGGCCTCAATCTGCAGGATGCTCTAACAGTTAAGTCGGCTTGATTTTCTTCAGTGCTGTCATGTACAGAAAGCTCTCATCACTGACCAGTCATGCATCTTATCAAAGACTGTACTCCACTGAGGCAGTTGGCTGCCATTTGCATTGAAGCTCTGAGTCTTGTTACATAATGATGCAGCAAAGTGCTGGGCAAAAAAGTCAACACACAGAGAGGAACTGAGGAAAAAGCATGAAACACCTCCACCAAGAATGTAAATAACAATTATGAAACAGATGGGCAATGTAATTGGTACCTAACAGATTACAGCTCTGGCTGTGATGGTATCTATTTTCTGCCACTGCTATGAGAGATAGTCTTTCTTTTTTAAAAATTAGGTTATTTCACCTAGCTGAGAGGAGAAAGTTTTTAGAAAAGTATTCTTGAATCAGTTTCTCAAAAAATTACCAGCTAGTCCAAAGCCTCTTTCAAAGATGAAGGTAAAAATCTGAGTGAGGTTCTTCTGAATTCTCTAAGTACAATGACAGTTTCTCTGATTTTAGTAAAACTAAGGAAGAAAACATGAAAACAAATGCAGCTTTCTAGCTCAGTATGAGACAGTGTCGGCAGAAGTAAGATCCTGTGACTGGTAACTGGGTTTCCGAATATTGTATAAGGTTTATACTAAAAGGTGCCATTTACAGCTGAAAATAAACACAATTCAATTCCAATGTGTCTGGTAATTTCTATAAAATGCTGAACACTGGATCCCTGGTCAGAATAAAATTCTCTCTTGTGCGACTTTTTCTATGGGAAAATCAGAATGAAATTAGAACTACTTTAATTACCGGAGCACTTCTCTGGCTGAGCTTGAGGACTACCTACAGGCTGGTTCCCCTTGACGTTCTGCCACTCGTGGACTGACGGCGGTCCCATCGCTGAGGGTCACTCATGTACAGTGACACCCCAAATATGCCACATCCAAGCCCTTTACTTGTGGCGTGCTGCAAAACCTCAGTCGGCCCTTTTATTCACCAGGAGTGAGCTAAGACGTTTTCTTCACATTCTCTTTTCAGTCAGTCATCTTTCAAGTCACAGAACCCAAACACTGTCACTTTGTGACAGACACTCCAGAGGAGCAGGTGACACGCACACACACACACGAGTCAAGGCACCAAAACTGTCAAGTCAGCGGGGTTTGCTTCTATCTGGTTATTATTCTGAAGTTTTCACATCTGTTTCTTCTTCATGTTTAACAAAATAATATGGTCCCCCAGGGCAGAGGTTATACCTTTTTTTATTCTTCTCAAAGGGCCAGGATATTATGAGTATGTGTAACAGGAATAAAAGATACTTATAGAACAAGTGAATTTTATGTTTCAGTTTGTAGCAGAGACAGATGTACCTTGTTTCTCAGAAGAGTGAAAAAAGGTAAAGAATTGAACATGTAAATAACTGAAGAAAAAACCCTTCCCTCTAAACATTTTTGTGATGAATATTAATAAAATACATTTAAGAGACAGTGTTCCTGCAAAACTACAATTCAAAATGAGCACACGTTTGACTTCCCTGGTGGCCCAGTGGTTGGGAATCCTCCTGCCAATGCAGGGGTCACAGGTTCGATCCCTGGTCTGGGAAGATCCCATATGTCACAGAGCAGCTAAGCCCATGTGCCATAACTACTGAGTCTGCGCTCTAGAGCCCATGCTCGGCAACAAAAGCAGCCAGTGCAATGAGAAGTGTGCAATGAGAAGCCTGCACACCGCAACTAGACAGTAGCCCCTGCTCGCTGCAACTAGACAAAGCCTGCACGCAGCAGTGAAGACCCAGTGCAGCCAAAAGTAAATGAAATGAGCACACTTTAATACACTTCACCATATGCCTGTTAATCCTCAACTTTTCAAAAAGAGAAAATGCTATTATAGTATTATCTAGATCTTATTCGCCACGACTCATTAATGCTGTTCTCATCTCAGAAATGACAATTCCATTCTCTAAACTCTTAGGTCACATCTGGTCCTTGATGTTTCACTATTTTTCTCCCACCTGCAGCCTATCATCAAATCCTTTTGGCTCTGCCTTGAAAATATATCCAGGACCTGCCCACTTCTGCCACCTCCACATTTACTGTCCTGGCTGAGGGTTGTAGGTCATAGCCCTGCTATGGGCTCCTAACTGGTCCCTCTACCTTTACCCTTATCCCATTACTTTCCCACAGCAGCCAGAGTGACCCCATTAACACGTGGCCCCAACCACTCATCCCCTGCTCAGAACCTCTGGAAGCTCTCAAGTCACCCGAAGTTAAGCCAGTCTTGCCCTTGACCTGAAAAGCCCTATATGACCGGTCTTTCCACCCTCTCTACTCTATTTCTGGACTCATCTCCTTCCACACTTTCCCTTGCTCACTACGATCCACCCACATGTACCTCTTTGCTTATCTTGAACAGAACAGGCCGAGGTCCGCTACCAGGTCCTACCTCCGTGTCATCCTCTCTGGGCAGCCTTCTCAGACTGAACTCCTAAAACTGGATCACCGCTCCCATCAAGACACTGCTCACCTCCCTTTCTCACTCAATCTCTCCCCTTAACACTTATCACTTACATGTACTGCGTATTTTATTTACTTATTCATTATCTATCTTCCCCCCTGATATATACTTCATGAGGGCAGACATTTTTCGTCTTCTTTTGTGTGTTTGATGCTGTGTGTGATCTCTGCCAAGAAAATGTCTGGCATTGAGTAGGTGCTAATAAATCCTTACTGAATTAATTGAATGAGTTACAATTTCTATTTACTCGAAGACTCTAGAGGTCACTTCAGTTTCACATGAAGACAAGTTACGTCAGTGCTTTTTTTTGGCTAATAGACTTGATGTTGTTACCCAAGAGTTGATGAACAGTTTCTCTCTGCATCCTCAGTAACAGGAAAAATCACTAGATACCTTCTTCCCCTTACCAGAGTTCAGGGAAGGTGAGGAAAAGACAACAGAATTTTCTGAAGCATTGTTTGAAGGAAGCAGGGTGGGTGTTAAGAGACCTCTCAGCTCTGCTTCACAGGAGGGAGGGACAGAGGCTTGGCGAGGCTCAGCGCCGCCCCGCTCCCACCACCACAATGCAAGGTCACCAGGCACCTGGACACCCTCCTCGCCCAGAATGCTTCCTCACCCAGCACCGCACACAGACAATTATATGTGGGAGGGCCCCACCAAGAGCCTGCCACTGCCAGCCCTCCCTGCAAGCTCAGCCCTGCCTGGAGGTCCTCACAGCTAAGACTGAGCCCTTCATAGAGGGCTTAAGGACAGGACACTGCAAAGTTCTGGTAGTGGCTGGGCTGTGGCAGAGTCACTGGTGGCTCAGCGGCCAGGGAAACTCAGGCTGATCTCTAAGTCCCAATGGATGGGGATGGCCTTCTCTAGAGTGGAGAGGATGAACATGTTAAACTTAGGGATCTCCACTACGGGCTCAAGGGAGTGGCTCTGTTACTACTGACTGTGATAAAAATGGACCACCACCAGCACATGAGTGTGGTTTTGAAAAGAAAGCGAAGATTCTACAGTTAGGATGTGAATACTGAAGCAAATAAACAACCACCAACAAATGCTTACAAATAACGTGGTCACACGAAAAAGAAACATCCTAGGTGGCTGTGAAGGGTAGGAGGAAAATGGAAAGGTACTTATTTTAGAACACTGGAAATAAATTAGAGTTGGAATAATTTACAGTATTTTCACAACCAAGAGAAAGTTGCTGATGTTTAAGAGAAAACAAAAGTGGGAGAAAAGAAAAAAGGGAATAAAAAAATAAATAAAACAGAAAAATGTTCAAATTCTACTAAAGGTACACTTCCATATTTTTCAACTTTTCATTTCATTTTTCAAAAACAACCAAACATTAAAAAGCCATGAATGGTACCTCATCAAAATGGAAAACTATTTTCCTGTGAAAGCTTATCTGAAGCTACAGACAGGGAGAAAATATTTGCAAGCCACATGTTCAATGAAGGACTATCTTCTAAGGACACACAACAAACATTTAAAACTCAACTGTGCAAAAAGAAATTCAGTTAGAAAATGGGCAAAAGTCATGAAAAGACAGTTCACTTTAGAGGATACAGAGATGACGAATAAATACCCTAAAAGATTTTCAACTTCATTAGCCATCAGAAAAATGTAAATTAAAACCAAAATGAAGCATCAATACAAACCTATGAGTGTGAATAAAATAAAAATCTGTGATAACACCATTCTGACAAGGATATGGAGAAACTGCAGCACTCACACATTGCTGGAGGGGATGTAAAAGTCTAGAGACACTCAAACAGGCTGGCAGTTTCCTATGCAACTAAACATGCAGTGATCATACAGCCCAGCAATGTTACTCTTAGACATTTATCCAGAGACACGAAAACATGTTCACACAAAATCTGCACCAACATGCCACAGCAGCTTTATCTGTGGCAGCTACAAACCCAAATCAGTGCAGTTGTCCTTCAATGGGTAAATGGCTGCCCAAATTGTGGTGCATCCACACCATGGAAAACCACTGATAGTCAAAAAAAAGGAAAAGCTACTGATACACATAATAACTTGGATCACTCTCCAGGGAACTGTGCTGAGTGAAAAAAGCTAATCTCAAAAGGGTCTGTACCATATGATTTAATTTACCTAACATTTTTTAAAAGACAAAATTCTGGAAGTAAGAAAACAGATTGGTGGTTTTCAGGGTTAAGAGATGAGGATGGAGGGAAGGATGGTGTGGTTATACAAGGACAAGACGCTTATGGTGACACAACTGTTCTTTAACTAGACTATGATGGTTTACACACAAACCTTCCAAGGTGATAAAACTGTACAGAACTGAACACACACACACACAACTGCAAGTAAAACTGGGGAAATCTGAACAAGACCAGAAGGTTGTCTCAACATCAACATCCTAACCTGTGACAAGACTCTATAGTTCTACAAAATGTTGCCATTGGAATAAAGTGAGAGAAAGGTTCACAGGATCTCTTCATATTATTTCTTACAACTGCATGTGAATCTATCATTATCTTGGTACAAATTTCAATGAGAAAAATCATGAAGTCATTACTTGGACATGGTCTGATTAGGCCATGGCCCTAAATAAATTTGTCATTATGTGCAAGAGAGCAAGCTTGTAGAGCTGGAAAATGTATTTGATTCAATTGACAGTTAATTAAACTCACTAGATTTACATTTAAAACTCACCAATTATCTTAAGTCAGCTAGAGATTGCATTCTTCATGCTATACACAACTCCAGCTAGACTGGAAAAAAAAGGTTATCTTTTTACATAGTAGGACACAATCATATTTAGTTTCAGTGCAATCATACTGTTTTCAAGATGACAAAAATTAACTATGCAATGTTTATTCCATTTCATAGTTAATTAAAATCATTAATAAACAAGAATGGTAGCATTTGATTACGATCAATTAGGGAATTTCTATAAGCAATATTCAAAATTTCATGATTACTTTAATGATTTTATTTTTTTAAAGACTACAGCTTTAAGTGGTACAAAGACAGTTAATGCAAAAAGACTTAATGGCAATAAAATAATGGCGAGCAACATGCACGAAATGAAAAGTATTATTATATTCCTGACATAATTTACTTATACACTATAGTTCTTTAGTCTTTTTTTCTAACTGCTGCTCTTGTAACACAAATTAGATTTTTTAAATTCACAAAATATAGCCCACATATTAATCTACTGATTTGAGAGTATCTGCTAAATCTCAGAAAAATATTTCAACAAGGTCCTAGCTCTAGACTGACATTCCCAATTCTGTTTAGTCTGAGAATGGAGTCTGCATAAACTCTTCCATATTGAATTAATGTCTAACATCTCATTCCTATCTCTGCCTGAAAATAATCTTTTATAACATAACCCTAAGCATCTCTCTTCACCTGTAAACCATGGCTGCAGACACACAGAATCAAGATTTTGTTCGTGTCTCTCAGCATCATTGGTATTCCTATGTGGGCTACCACCTCAGCTCCAACTTTTAGGTTTTGGATGTGCAGTCTGAACTGGCCCTAAAACCCCAGAGGATCAGAGAAGCTCTGTGGTCTGACAAGAACAAGACCTGCAGGTTTCTCTGGAGAGAGAAAATGCCTTCCTGAATTCAGAAACCTCTCATACAGTGTGCCTGCAGGGGTCAGCACACCAGCTCCTCACGGCCCCTGGGGCCCTGCCTGCCTCTGGGGTGTGTGTCTGGGCAGCAGAGGACAGTGAGGTCCTTGGGGCAAGGGTTGAATTGTAAAGAAGCTCAGTCTTGTCACACAAACTCAGGGGTCACAAGCTCCTCCTATGCTTCCTCAGAGAAGGGTCCTGGCTGCAAGCCGGGGTGGGTGTGGGTGTGGGGAGAAGGGTGAGCACCCTCAAGGGGAGGACAACTTCTAACAAAGTGGCTGCAGACCACAGCAGCTCACTCATGAGAGTCCGTGATTCTACCAGACTTACAGCTGGCTTCATACCTCTGGGCTCTGCTCTGTCACCCAATTAACTAGCCAGATCCTTCTGAGAAAGGGGTCCACCCTCTCTCAGCCAATTTCCTGAGTCAGGGTGAGAGTGCTGGGAGAGCATGGCACCAAATGGTTATATGTGCCCTATGTATGTTGAGTTAGAACTGGACATAGAACAGCAGACTGGTTCCAAATCGGGAAAGGAATACGTCAAGGCTGTATATTGTCACCCTGCTTATTTAACTTACATGCAAAGTATATCATGAGAAACGCTGGGCTGGAAGAAGCACAAGCTAGAATCAAGACTGCTGGGAGAAATATCAATAACCTCAGATATGCAGATGACACCACCCTTCCGGCAGAAAGCAAAGAAGAACTAAAGAGCCTCTTGATGAAAGTGAAAGAGGAGAGTGAAAAAGTTGACTTAAAACTCAACATTCAGAAACCTAAGATCATGGCAAATAGATGGGCGAACAATGGAAAGAGTGACAGACTTTATTTGGGGGGTGGCTCTAAAATCACTGCAGATGGTGACTGCAGCCATGAAATCAAAAGGCGCTTGCTCCTTGGAAGAAAAGTTATGACCAACCTAAACAGCATATTAAAAAGGAGACACATTACTTTACCAACAAAGGTCCATCTAGTTAAAGCTATGATTTTTCCAGTTGTCATGTATGGATGTGAGAGCTGGACTATAAAGAAAGCTGAGTGCTGAAGAACTGATGCTTTTGAACTGAGGTGTTGGAGAAGACTCTTGAGGGTCCCTTGGACTGCAAGGTGATCCAACCTGTCCATCCTAAAGGAAATCGGTCCTGAATATTCACTGGAAGGACTGATGCTGAAGCTGAAACTCCAATACTCTGGCCACCTGATGTGAAGAACTGACTCATTCAAGAAAAGACCCTGATGCTGGGAAAAACTGAAGGTGGGAGGAGAAGGGGATGACAGAGGATGAGATGGTTGGATGGCATCACCGATGCAATGGACATGAGTTTGAGTAGGCTCCTGGAGTTGGTGATGGACAAGGAAGCCTGGCATGCTGCAGTCCATGGGGTCACAAAGAGTCAGACATGACTGAGTGACTGAACTGAAACAGGATAAAAGGGTGTTTTTTTTTTTAAAAAAAGGATATCATCTAACAGTAGTTAAAAGAAAGCAGGAGTTACTGTATTAGTATCAGACAAGGCAGATTTCAAAACAAAGAACACTAGGGAAAAAGAGATCATAGCATAAAAATAAAGGAGCCAGTTCATGAAGAGGACAAAAGAATTAAGTGCCTAATAATTAGGCTTCAGATAAAAATAAAAAACAGGAAATAGTGCTAGAATTATGAGGAGACACAGACACACAATTTAAATAGGAATTTCAAAACTGTTCTCAGTAACTGATAGAAGAGGTAGGTAGAAAATTGGCAAGGATATACATTTCACACCATCAGCCAACTCACCCATTTGACATTTAAGGGACTATTCCCCCTAACAACAGCAGAATACATATTCCTTTCAGGTGCACGAGGGACATTTACCAAGAGAGACCATACTACAGGACACTGAAGTCTCAATAAATTAAAAAAAAAAAATCAATCAGACAATGTGCATCCTCTGACTACAACGAACTAGAAATCAGTAGCAAAAGATCAGTGAAGAACCCCACGAACATCTGGAAATGAAGTAACACACTTCTAAATAATTTATGGATCAAAGAAGAAGTCAAAAGGAAAATCAGAAAAGGTTTTGAACCAAGTAAAAATGAAAACAGCATCTGCCAGAGTTTGTGGGATGCCTCTAAAGCACCTGAGAAAACAGCTTTCATCTGAAGAAACTAGAAAGACAAGAACAAGCTAAACCCCAGGCAAACAGAAGAAACAAAGAAATCAAAGAAACAGAAGAGTGAAACATACAGAAAATCAATCAAAAGGAAAGTTTTATTGATCTTTGAGAATATCAATAAAACTGATACTTTTCTAGCCAGACTGAGGAGGAAGAAGAGAAGATGCAAATCATCATTTTCAGGGATAAGAAAGGTACCTCTTGATGATGGGGAAAGAGAGAGCATGCAGCTGAAACTGAAATCAGGGGAACACTGCATTAGACCACGATCGGCTCTGAGAGCACATCAATCATTAACCCTAAATGGGGAGGCCAGGGGAACCCGTGGGAAAGGTCGGATCTGAACTGAACCTTGAAGGACAAGGGGTGCTATGACAAGCAGATGCTGGATGGGAGAAAAGTCCAGAAGAAAGGAAATCCCAGGCAAACACTCAGAGTCAGTGTGGTATGGTGTGGTTGGTGTGGTATGTATGCTGATAGGCTGGGGTGATGGTACCGTGGGGAGGAAGGACTATAGCTCAGAGGCAGATTACAACGGACCTTAAACTCCTTACTAATGAGGCTAAACTTAATTTTTCAAGAGAGGGAAACAGGCAAAAACTTTTCAGATTCTAAGTGACAGAGTCAGAACTCTGCTTTTCAAAGGTGAGATTGGAAAGGAGGAGACTGAAGTCAAGGACAGCAGTGAGGGGTTTGCTGAATGACCCCAGCAAGGCATGACCACAGTGGCCTGGTGCAAAGTGACCGTCATCTCAGGAAGGAGACCAACGGAGGCAACTTCTGGAGGCAGAATCAGAAGGTGGGAGACATCTCCAAAGGGAACCTAAAAAATGTTCCCTAGTTTCAAAGTGAATTACCATGAAGGTACAATCATATTTGTTGAGATCTAAAATCACGAGAGACAAGGAAGCATGAGAGTGGGGTCCCAGGGAGGAGGCTGTGCTCTCTCCCGAATGGCTGAGATGGGGATGAGGGTAGAATGGCCCTGGGGAGATGTCCTCAGATGGCCAGAGGCCAGTGCAGCAAATGAGGGCACAGATTTATGAGTCAGCTGCTCAGAGAAAGACAGCTATGCTACAAGAGCAGTGACCATGCTCTAATGACATCAAGCCCAGGCTTCTGAAGGAATCAACTACCCAATCCATCTTTTCCAGTTTTTAATCTAATCTCTTCTAAAGACCTGACATTTCACACAAAATGATTTTACTGCACGTCAAGATACAGCTCATAAATATTCCAACATTTTCAAGCTTAAGCAAGTACACTTAAATTGGGGTTTGGTTAACTAGCCCCCATTCAGGTCTCCTGCAGAGCTTCTCCAGCATCTGTGAAGGACCAACTTGGTAAATTCACAGTCCATGATGGTCCTATCTACAGTCCTATGTGCTCGCACTGAAGTGTGTCCCACCCAAATTCATATGTTGAAACCCTAACCACCCTCCCACCCCAAAGGGACTGTATTTGGAGACAGACAGGGTTTACAAGGAGGTAACCAGAGTTAAATGCGGTCACAAGGGTGGGGCCTGATGAACAGAGCTAGCCTCTTGACACAGAAGGGGGCAGTGGGCTGGGGACACTCTCCCCTCTCCATTCTCTCAATGTACTCAAAGAAGAGGCCATGTGAGCACACGGTGAGATGACAGTCACCTGCAAGCTGAAAGGAAGTGGCCTCAGAATAAAATTCTGCCTTGCTGATGCTTTGAGCTTGGCCTTCCCAGCCTTGAGAACTGTGGGAAACAAATTTCTGTTGTTTAAGCCACGCAGTCTGCAGCACTGAGCTACACAGCCAGAGCGGACTAATCCATATTGCCTGCCTTGCACAACACACAGCTCATGGCACGAGTTGAACACTACTCTAATTGACCTATGCCTCTGTCAACAAGATGAGCTGCAAGGAATCGCAATGTCAAACTGCCTTGTGTGTGTGCTTAGTTGCTCAGTCACGTCCGCCTCTTTGCAACCCTATGGACTGTAGAGCCTGCCAGGCTCCTCTGTCCATGGGGATTCTCCAGGCAAGAATACTGGAGTGGGTCACCATGCCCTTCTCCAGGGGATCTTCCCAACTCAGGGATCAAACACGGGTCTCCTGCATTGCAGGTGGATTCTTTACCGTCTGAGCCCTCAGGGTGCCTTAGAAGTTTTTAAAGGCTTCCCTTCGGTTTCTGTGTTTATCTCATTGTGGAGCAGTAATGAAAATTCTGTGGATTAACATCAGAGCTGCAGACTGGCCTGCAGACCATACTATAACCAACACTGACTTGGAGTCTATGTTTTTTTTTTTTTAATGCAACATTTGGCTTAAACACAGAACTAGAAAAAAAGGCATAAATTTTAAACACATTAGAAACCAGAGGTATGCCTGCGGTGAGGGGACTAAAAGAGCAGCTCAGGAGTCTACTGTATCATATGCAGGCACAATCCCTCAAGACACTGCAGAGTGCAGCTTCCTAAAAACGAGCAGCCCCGAGCCCTCATTATGATGGCCCTGGAATCCTGTTTCTCTTTAGCCTGTCCATCACTCTCTGTGATCATATCTACAGAGCACATTGCAATTGGATTACAAACTCACAGCTGGAGTATTACTTCTTCTTCAATTGACAATACATATATCAATCCCATAAAACAGATGTCCTCAAGAGACTCCAACTTAGACAGATGAGCAAATTAACTCCTGTTATCCTGATGATGAGGTGAGGGCCCTCTGGTTCCAATGCAGAGATGTCTAACTTTCTGATGGCCATTTCAGAGGATCTTCAATGAAGTCTGATTTATATATTTGGTTTTCATTCCAAACCATTATTGGTTTGTTTTTCCTAGAAAGTGCTGCTTGCTTATCAGAATTTTAAAGCCTCAGATAGCTTTTATACCTCAAATGAGAACCATGTTCATTCTTTCTAACCACATGGAAACAGGCCGGAGATCAAGAGAGATAATCATGGTCTCAAGCTTGCATCATGCCTTCACAAACACACAGGTGCGTGAGATCATAGAATATGTATTTTTGCAAACTGGACTTCTGAGAAAAGCTTTGCTAGCTGAACTTGACTCTTCTTTTATATCCAAGAAAAAGAGAACTGACTGCTACTTTTCTCACTTCTTTTCAGTTCTTACAACTGTAGGACTCAGTGAGGCAGAGCCAATGTGGAAGAGAAATTCAAAACGGTAAAGGTCCCAACAGATCACCAGTGGCAATTTCCTCCTAACAGAGATGGGTAACTGTTCACCTAAATCATCTCCTCATCCTTCTGGACACAAATTTCTTAGCCTCCCAGTGGCCACATTGTTTCCTAATGGCCGTGGATAATTTTCACAGCCAGCAGAATGTGAAAAAGTGAAAGCATGATCCTTCCAAGCCTGGTCCATAAAATCCTCTCTCTTGGCATCCTGTAGTTCCTTCCTCCCCAGCTCTTACATTTAGGCCTTTGGTCCACTTTTGAGTTGGTTATTGTATGTGGTGTTAAGTGGGAGACATTCTTTTGTATGTGGATATCCAGCTGACTCAGCACTATTGTTTGAAAAGACTGTTCTTTCCCCAACTGAATAATCCTAGCAATCTTGTCAAAAAACAACTGATTATAAATGTGTGGGCTGATTTCTTGACTCTCAATTCTATTCTATATGTATATGTATGTATATATATGTGTATATGTATTGTATATTTTATACACACACACACACACACACACACACACATCTCTATGTATTTTCTCATGACACAATCTTGCTCACTTGGCTTTAGAGAAAGCTTTGGAATTGTGAAGTGTGAGTTCTCCTGCTTTTTTGTTCTTTTTCAAGATTGCTTTGGGTCCGTTGCATTCTCATATGGATTTTAGGATCAATTTCTGCAAATTATCTGAAATATTAATATGGATCATGTTGAATCTGTAGATCAACTGGGGAATAGTGCCATCTTCATAGTATTAGGTCTTCCATTTTATTCTTCTTTATTCTACTGTAAATGGAATTGTGTTCTTAATTCATTTTTGGTTTGTTCATTGCAACTGTATAGAAATACAATTGCATGGCTTTTACATTCTGTAAACTTATTGAATTAATAGAGTAGTTCTAATAGTTTTTTAAGTAGATTCCTTAGGAATTTCTATTTACTAGAGCATGTCATCTGCAAACAGACTGTCTTTCACCATTAAGTATGATGTTAGCTGTAGGTTTTACACAGCAGCCCTTTTCAGCTTGAAAAATGGGATAATTTTTAAAATGCTGCTGTCAAGGCTTTACTGATACTCACAGGGGACTGTTATGTTTGAGAGCTTGGTCTGGCCGTAAAATAATGTATGGTAGAGAACTCATACGCTTATTTCTAGGAAAAATGCAAGTATGGAAATGAATTAGCTGATTAAGATGCCCTTGATACAACTGAGACAGCTGAGATGCTCCACACCCATGAAAAGACACTGAACATCACAGTCATCAGGGAAATAAAATTCCAAACTACAATGAGACACCACTTCACACCCACTAGGATGGCGACAGTTAAAAAGAAACAAACAAAAAAAAAGCCAACAAATAAACAAAAAATAGGTGTTACGGAGGATACAGAGAAACCGGAACCCTCATGCACTGCTGGTAGGAATGTGAAATGGTACATGCGCTGTGGGAAACAGTTTGGCAGTTCCTCAAGAAATTAAACATAGAATTACCATATGATCCACAATTTCACTCCTAGATAAATACTCAAGAGGAACTGAAAGCAGGGACTCAAATACTTCCTCGCTGATGTTCATTGCAGCATTATTTACAATTATGTTAAATAAGCCAGAGAAAAAGGGACAAATAATTATACTAATTCACTTTTATGAAATATCTAGAATTGGGAACTTCATAGCAAATAAAGGTGAGGTTGGGAGACTGTGTGACCAGGGACTGGGGGGTTACTGCTTATTGGATAGTGCTTCTGTTTGGGGTGATTAAAAAAGTTTTGGAAATTGAGAATGGTGATGGTTGCAAAACACTGTGAATGTAATTAATGTCACTAAGTTGTATACTCAAAATGGTAAATTTTGTGATATTTCACCACAAAATATATACACACAAACATATACTTTAAAACTAGGTCCACAGTTATCAGTACACACACACCTGAACCACTTTCAGTACCAATGTTTTAGTGTTCTTATCTAGGCAAAGCTCTGTGACCTTAACTATGCCACTGCATACAGAGCACAAGCTTCTTTCGTTCAGTATTGTGACCACTCACTTATGTGCAAGCCAAGAGCTTTCTACGATCCATATGCAACAGGGATGTGTCACACCAGTGACAGGATGATGCCATTCTGCACTCTCTCCTTACAGGTACTAATGCTGGAAACCTACCTCCATCAAACAGGGTTCTTATTTGCAAGCCATAAAAACCAATTTTGTTTTACTTAGGCAAAGAAAAGATTCATTAAAAGGCTGCTGTGCAGCTTACATACCCCCAAAAAGGTCTAAAAAACCAGGCGTGGCTGTCACACAGCAGGAACAATGTTCACGATCATGCATACAGCTTCTCCAGCAAGGAAGCCGGGGCTGCAGCTGCTGGGCACAGACCTAATACCCTTGACAACAGCCGCCACCACAGTCTCCCTCCCCACAGTGGATCCCGCATGGTCCTTGCTTCGGGGGTCACTGGCTTCCAGTTCAAAGTCTGGAGTGGGAAGGTTGTAAGTGACTGAATACAGACCATGGGCTGTGCCCATGTGCTGGAGCAAAGGAGGCCAGGAAGGGCGCACCTGGCACTATCTGCTTCGAGACTGCGAGGGGTCCTCGGCCTCATAAGGTCGGTCCTTCTTTGGACACAGGAGGGAGCCTTAGAAATGAATCATGAAAGAAAATGACACGTTCACTGCACCATGTCTTCAGGCCAACCAATGCACAAAAGTAGCAATTTAGGCTAAATCTGCCTGAAGGGGGTTCTCAATGGAGGAAGGAGCACTAAAAGTATCAGGCAAGCAAGAGCTCAGTCCTTTGGAAGAACCAGGAGGAGTGAATATGATTAGAGCGTGCAGAGGAGAGCAGAGGGGCAGGGCTGCAAGCTTCTCCATCCGGGGCCTGCAAAACTCAATCTGAACTTGAATCCTGAAGACGGTGGAGAGCCAGAGAAGGCTTCCAAGCAGAGAATGAGATCAGATTTGTGTTTCAGAACAAGCACTTGGCAACAGAATGGACTGCAGAGCCCCAAGCCAGGATGCCAGTTAAGAACTTGCTGTAACTCAGGCAAGAAATGGCGAGGACCTGCTCTAAGGCAATGCACAAGGTGATGAGTGGACGGGACTTCAGTCCAGATGAAATGACTGCTGGACTGACGGGGAGCGAGGGAGCTTCAACTCCGCCTTCCAGGTGACAGCAGGTGGGTGTGTCAGATGCTGCAGTTTTGGAAGCACACTGGGTGACACTCAGCTGGAGGCAGTCTGGGTGCAGAGATGGCCAGGCGGGTGGTCAACAGGGGGCGCTGCAGCAGAAGTCACGGGGAAGACTGCTCACCAGGGCCGCAGGGAATGCCCAAGGAGTGAGGAGGGACAGGAGAGGGGGAATGGATGAGTCAGTCGTCCAGAGGAGGGGAAGTCCTGGGAGAAGGTCGAAAAGAACAGCTGAAGAGGTAGGAAGGAAACCTGGAGACCAAACTCTCAGAGCAAAGAATGAATTCCTAGGCTGAACTGCGTCCTTCATCTCAAACGAGCGCTGTGCCGTGGATATCACTGTTAGTCATCCTCCAGGGCTACTGCTGAAGCAGTTCTCCACGCAGATAACAGTGACACTTCAAGTTTCTATACTGGTTGTATGATTGTGTTTCTAATTAAGAACACATTTTCTACCTAGTTCTGAAGACCTGGGCTCTTGGGGGGAGAAAAAAAAAATCCCAAGCAAATTTGAGGAAGCAGTTTGGTCGAGTTTCTAAGTCAGTGCTCCAACTTCCTTAACCCTAACCTCTTCTGCGTGTGTTCTGAGACGTGACTTCAAAGTGGTCATGCCAGCAGCTATAGTGCACTGTTTACCACGTTCTAGTCTGGCTGCAGTTGTGGAGCCCAAGAGACCAGGAAGGTCTCCCTAACATACATCTTTTATTCTCCAAGAGCCCTGTGCACAGCCCATGTGCATCAGCTGGGCCAGGGGAGCGAGCATAAGGGAAAAGGAGACATGGATTCCCCATGCGGGCAATTCACAGGCATGGGTTTCTAGCTCATCAAACTGCCCACTGGCCTCCTGCCTGTCATACAAATACTCGAGATTCGGCAGGACCCCAAAACAAATTCAGGATCTCCTGCCAAAACACAGTCCCCTCTTAGCATTCCCTGTGTGAGTGGCTCTCCAACCAGCATCCAAGCTGGACACCTCTGGTCACTCAGACAATCCCTCTACCCTAACAGACTCCACATCCAACGCGTCACTGAGGCCTTTGAATACTGCTTCTTACATGTGCCATTCCAGAAGAGCTGCTGCCCACTATGGTCCAGGCTACCAGGATCCCTGCCTGGCACCCTATGGTCAGTTTCACTCTTGACCCCCTGAAACCTCCTCCACCTGAGCATGAGTGAGAACCACCCTCTATTCTGCACCTCAGCCATTCTTCATCTAACTTGTATGATCACCTGGCACTTTGTAGCCACACTACCTAAGGCTCCAAGAGGCCAGGACCAAGTCTGACTCTGCTCAGGGCCTGGCACAAGGTGTGTAAGCCCCTAAATCTGCTGGGTGAACAGATATCCCCTCAGGGGACACGGTCAACACCACGGTCAGAGGTCAATGAACCTGCCCTCTCGGACACCACAAAGAGCTTTAATCACATTTGCTTAGGAGGAAGTAACGTAAAGAGAGTGGAATTATTAAGTAAGAAACAATGTTTTGCTTTCTCTCCTCTTTCCAAGTTCTTAAAATAAACCTGTAAATGGCAGAGAAAGGGAGCTGATGCATTTAGGAACAGCAGGGACTGGGTTTTCAAATTTGCTCCTCTCCATTCCAAACTTTTCTTCTTCTGTTTTCAATATCAAAATGCCAGCAGTTCATGAGGAATTTAATGGAGATTGGTCACCCCAAACCTTGGGTTGTCTGGAAACCATTCCTTTCAAACCCAAGCATCCGGTGCCACTACAACGTGCCAACATCATCTCAGCGCTTTGGATTGATTTAGTTTGTTTGTTTTGCAACAGAGTTATCACTTCTATCTTCAAATGACAACATTCAATATACTCTAGCATAGTCACATAATATACTTAGAAAGCATCATGTTAAAAAAAATCACTGAAATCAGCACATTTTAGGGAAATAAAACCAATTGAATGATGAAAACGATGAAGCTTTAAAAAGACTGCGAACTTATCTCCTCAGTTAGGGTATGACTAACATACAGAGTGTAACGTTATCGCTCCCATTTTAGACTCACTTTTGGAATTAGCAACACACTAATTGTCTTGTTTCACCATCAAATCGTTATCTTCATATTTTATTAATCTCTCTAATAAACCATCACTTTGACAATTTCTTCCCTGGATTTAGAGATGTAATGTTGATGATTATTCGTATAAAGCTAGAAATACCATGTCTGTGGGGCACTGCAGCTCACTGCCAGCCACGTGGAGGCATCACGGTGCATACCAGCACAGTGATCCTAGATGACTAATTAACAGGGCGGAGGGAAAAACTGCTAAAAAGAGCTGTCGCTGGCAAACAACTTCAACAGACTGAGATAATTGGAAAAGAGAACATGGCATGCAATGCAATTTACACAAAATGTTAAAAAAGACAAAACTAAATGGCAGAAGTCAGGGAAGGTGTTGCTGTTGGGTGGTGGTGAGTAGAAAGGGCAAGGAGAGGCTTCTGGAAAAATGCTCAACGTCTTAGGAGTATGTTCACTTTTGGAAACTCATGTAGCTTGCTACTCATAATCAGTAACTATATGTATGTTACATTTTAATAAAAAGTTCTCCAGGATATTCTGAATATTGATTTGAAATATCCTACAAATATTACAGAAGGTGGCATCGACATTCTTATTTCAACCCCACTTTCAGGAGAGGATCTTTAAATTCTCTTAGGGTCTAAAATAATTTCTAACTTGTTTTTATTTTACTTCAATAAGAGTGGAAAAACAGTGTCTGTTTATAAAATACATACATATAATGGATATAATACACAGATCATGCTACTTTTTAATGGCTTGGGGAAAAGTTACAAAGGATTTAATCCACAAATTTAAGATTGATAAGTGTGGTGAATTTCTGAGAAATTTTTTCACATTTTGTTTAATGGCTATATATTTATAAAAATTAAATTTAAAAATGCCCCTTATCCAATTAAACTATTACAGTAAGTCCAGGATGCTCCTTATAGATGAGATATTAGATATAACCTACTAAGATAGATATATTAACAAGAATATATTTTGTAGTAATAAGGTACAAATTAGAATAAGTATAGTAATAATTGAAATAATATAAAATATGCTGTAAACTAAACAGAAAATGAAGTAATCTTCTTTAGCTCATAAATGAATTATCATATATTATGTTTCCAAAAATACCAAACTAAATTTGATTTTTTTAAAAGATTATTAGAGAATGCTGGTTTCTCACAGAATAATGCAGGCACCTAAGTCCAAATCTGTCTATACATTCTCAAAATAATAAATTAGATGAATGAGGAAAGAACAAATGAAACCATCCATTATTCATGCCTGCAATGTAACTAGGAGATAGGGAATGCTGTGAACTTCATGATTTATGAAATTAGGGAAAAATCCATATCTAATAAGACCAGCTGAAGAGCTCACACTTGTGTGGGAAGTCAAGTCAGGGGCTCCGAAAAAAATGTTGGGAGAAAACAGAGTGGGAATGGAGCTGGAATAAGATCATCCCCAGAAAAAAAAAAATTCTACTGTGAGTGAGGAACCACTGAGAACAGGTTTGATTAGAGGTTTCCAGGAGAATCAAAGGGATGGGGCTTCAAAATGAACAGAACCAGAAATGTAGTCTTAGGAAGGTACTATTTCTTGGAGAAAGATTACATGGAAGGATCCGGCACCCAGAGAAAATGGCAATTATGGGAAAGAAGAAAGTAAAAATTACAGTCCTTCAGAAATACTTCAGAGCAACGCTTGCACTCCTCACAACAAAGGAGGTACTCATTTCAAAAATGGCATTTTACCAAGAAAAGGAAGCACTCTTAAACCAAGGTACTCAAACCTCTTATCCTGGCCAACCAGAACTACTATTGCTAGTCCAAGAAAATTAATCATTTTCAAAATGAGCAAAGAGCAGATCATATCTCTATAAAATTACTATGAGAATAAAACAAACAGTGAGTCATGGTATTTCAATTTTTCATTTTGCTTCCCGCACAAAATAAAAAATAAACAAGAGCCAATCAACAAACAAAACATGAACTAGATGAAAATTATAACTTAATATTTGAATCTAAATGAAACTGTCTTAATACTTATAAATGCAAAAGAAAGCCTCTAAGTAAGAAATTTTAAAACTCAGAACAGAAATATCAAACAAATGAACAAACATAAAGATATAAAATGAGAGTGACAACCCAGTAAACAAATAAAAAAGGCAAATTCATCTTAGAAATAGTGATTAAATTAAAAAGGGCCAGGGAGAATGGATAGAAATGAAAATAGAAAAAGGAGCATTGAAGAAAGGCTTAAAAAGCCTGTGGGACAAAAATAAAATAGATGTCAGAATGAAAGAAAGTGATTGATATAGAAGACAGGCAAAGAAGATTTCACATAAACGTAACTGGAAAAATAATAGAACACAATTAATATTAAAAATTATTTTAAAAAAGAAGACAGAAATAAGAGACATGAAATGGCACTGAAATGACCACCATGTCTGTGATCCGGACCAGTCACCTCTGAGAACGTGATTAGATTTTAAAGATAAATTTAAAAAATAATTCTAAACTCCTAGGCCTCAAAGCAAAATGACTAGGTCACACACAAAAGGAAAAAAAATCAGACTGGCATCAGTATTTGACAGCAATAAATCAAAATAATAATGCAGTAGCATTTTCAAGAAACTTTCAGAAATAGTAACCAGAAGATGTTGAATCCAGCCAAGTTGTCCTTCAAATATAAATGCTATAGCAGAATAGTCTTAAACATTCAACAAATTAAACACTCTTCTCAGAATCTTTGGCTACTCAAAGTAGGGTTCATGGCCCACAGCATTGGCATTACCTGGGACTTCGTAAAGAATAAGAATCGAGGCCCCACCTGAGAGGTCCAAATGACTAGTATGCCCAGTATTGTTTCAGAAGCATCATAGTAGAGAACAAGGGTCACAGAAAAGGAGGTGAATCAGGAAACTTTGCCAAAATAGCTGATGGCAAGCACTGAAGGGATTTAACTGCTTAACCATGGACTAGAAAAAGATAAATATAATTGCTGAATATGCTGACAAAGTAGGAACAATATAACGGAAATAGTGAGAGGATAAAGAAGAATACACTAACAGTCAGATAATACATAATCAAAGGATGTTACTTAAAATCGACAAACCAAACAGTAGAAATCTAAGTAAAGGCGAAGAGAATTAAAGATGTTATAGGAGGTAAAACTATAAAGGCGTAAGAGAAATCTTCCTAAATACCTCCCACGAAAAATGAAAGTAAGGAAACAGATGATACAGAGAAAGAAACACAGTAAATATAACGTAATACCATAGTTGAGTTCAGTCGCACAGTCAGGTCCAACTCTTTGCGACCCCATGGACCGCAGCACGCCAGGCCTCCCTGTCCGTCACCAACTCCCGGAGTCCACCCAAACCCATGGCCATAGTAAATGTAAGTAAAATAACATAACCGTGTTGAGACCGAACATATCATCCATCTCAATTAACGCAAACAGACTGAACACACCAATTAAAAGTAAAATATTTCAAACTTCCTTGCAAACGAAAACCCAATTCGAGGATGTATATAAGAGACATACCTAAAATCAATGTAATCCAGGAAGGCTAAAAATAAAATAGACTAGATAAAATGGAAATCTTAAGAAAATAGGGTATACAGTTTGAACATCAGACAAAGCAGAATTTAGGTAAAAAATTACTGAAAGTTACAGAGAAATATTTTTATGATATTAAAGGTCACAATTCAAAATGAAAATACTGCAGTTATAAATCTCAGCGTACCAAATAACATAGGACTACATTCATAAACCAGAAACTATAGTAGATGCTTTGTAACAAGAACATATTACTTAAGAGAATACCACCACTCTTGAACCAAGAAAAGTGGACAAAGGGTAAATAATAGTTTAGGAGATCAAAACAATATGTTCACCAGAGTGGAGTTTTTGGAAAAATAGATAAAGATATTGATAACATTACATACTTACTAACAGAGAATATATCTTTTTCTCAAGCACATATGGAACATTCAAAAATCATGGTGGGATGTTAGGTCATAGAAAAAGTCTCAAACTCAAGCGGCACGGTTTTTAAAAGATAAAATCTGAATATTCTTTTAATTAAAACCTAAATGTGCAATACTATTAATAAACTCTAGGCAAAATGGTTAAAAAAATAAATTTTCAGTCACAAATATGGGTGCTCTGTTTACTTCAGCCACATGCTATTTAACTAATATTCAACTATTTTGAAGACAAAAGGATAGATTCTCAAGAATCAACATTTTTAAAGCAATGCCATTTTACTTTAGAAAATATTTTTAACATCTTTTAAAATTATAAATCCTGTCTTAATCTTTGTTCAAAGAATTCACCAAGAATTCAACTTTATTTTACTCTTAGATCTGTAAATTCTTCCAGATTTTCCAAACTATTTTATGAGGATGAAGGTAAAATAAAGGTCTGTCCATGACTCATAAAAAATCTCTATCTTCGGATGTCTGTGGCAGTTTTTTCTTGCATAAATATTTTAAAATAAAAATGTTAATAATTTATATTTCTGCTTTGTAACTGCTTTAAAAATATATACTATATAGGTCTCAAAAATAAAAACGTGATCTCACAATACTATTTTTTTGGAGTTAATTAAAAAATATTAATGAGAGAGCTTACAGCACTGTCACAAGTCCGGTCATGTTCTGCTCAATAAACAGAAATCCTCATTACTGAGTCACCACAAATAGGTCTGTTGCTAGAAACCCACTGATCCATTTGGCAGCCCCATAGGTGACATCAACTGCATCTTGCCAACCAGAAGAAAAGTAGAATCACCAACAGCTATAGGATGAAAGTCTCAAATACTGCCAAAGATACTAAGAATGCAAAGGTCTAAGAGTCCTAGGGACGAGGACTCAGTCTTTCTAAACAAACAGGCAATAAATAGCAACTGATGCTTTGATGACTGCACATTGTTTTCCTTAACTTAAACTTTGCATATAAATTTTCAAAATTTGTATTAAGTTTAAAATAGCTCAAAATTCTTCCTAAGGATTTAGGGGGAAAATTCGAGCACTCATCATTACTGATGTGCTATTCTCACTCAGTTTGGAACTGATTTTATACTAAATATGAAAATACGAGCTGGTGTGTCTATGGAGAGAAGGGTAGGTAGGACTGAGAAATAGTCTAACTAGGTTCTTGGGAACCCCAGTGTTTGTAATAGCCATGCAACCGTTCATCCAGTATAAAACTGATTCCTTAATTAATGACATCCACGGTTATATCTCTACTTACAAGAATACACAAAATTCTTTAAACAAAGTTAGTTTGTTTTTAAATTTTACTTTTATGCCATATAATAAAATTGACTTTTCTAGCATACAGTTTCATGAATTTTAACACGTGCATAGGTTTATGTAAACCACCACCATAATCAGGGTACATACAGATCAATTCCATCACCCTCAGAAATCCCTCATGCTTTATCTTCATAGTCACACAAAGCAAAATTAATTTAATTCACATTATTTTAATGTTTTCTCCCTCACAAAAGAATAAAACAATCTCTCTGAAACATCTGGGAATCCCTGACCCAAAAAACACAGTAATAAGGAAAGGTTTACATGTGTTCAGGTCCTTTTTTAGTCTTCATGAAAAGAATTCACAAAACGCAGATGCCCTGCTCTAGAGGCATTGCTCTCTAACCAGGAACTTAGTGATCCTTGTTCCACTACAGACAGACGTTCTGTGTTCTATCTTTGAGGCCTGTGGCTAAAAAGGAGCCCCATCAAGAAGAGGTTTATTACACCTCTGCTTGCTCCTGGCCCCAACACTCAGCTCAATACCTCAGCGAAAGAGGTGGAGAAGAGCTGAACAAGGAAGAGGCCTGAAATAGGGGGATGCCAGCAGAAAAGAGGTGGCAATACACTCCAGAGGATACAGATAAGAAGTGAAAGACAGAAGAAAGCTGAGGAATAAATAGTAGGGGTGAGGAAGACAGAGGAACACAGTAGAAAATGAGACTGAAAAGGGCGTTGAAAATCATGGAGGCTCCAAGTCACCCCACTCTCAAAAGCTCTCTCCTGAGGAAAAATTATTTGAAGCAGGATTTCTAGGTCAAAGAGTATACCTATTTCACATTTGTTTAAAAGTCATGAAACTTACCTAAAGAAAGAAAAAGGCCTCAAAAACTCCCTAATCTAGTGCATTTTTGTTGAATTATACTGATTATTTTCTCATAGTTGCACAATGATCTATTTGAAATTCATTCTTATTTTTAAAAAGATAAAAAATGCACAAACCACAGAGACTGCTCCTTTGCTTTGGCCCCAATCCAATCCGGGCACTATCCTTGGCAAAAAGCAGGTCAAAATAATTGTTATTAATAATCAGCTTTTGCTCTTCCTCAACTGTAGGTGAAACTGATCTGAACTTGAATCGACAAGCACATCAGTCAGGGTCCTTCAGCCATGAGGCAAGGATTTCTACTATCCTGAAAAGGTCAACGCTGCTTTGGAAAATACCATTCAAATCATGAATTCTAAAGTTCAGTAACATTGGCTGGCCTCTTATATATGCACTCCTTTACACAAAAAAATTGTTTAAACAAACTCATTAACTTCTGCTCATGAATCCTTATTCTTGCATATGTATTTGTTTATCTGAATATTAAATATTCCTGGAAGCCTATATAAGAAAGCTACCACGCTGGCTGCCCCCATGAAAGAGAATTTGTGGACTGGGAGAAATGGGTAGAAGGATTTTTTTCACTTTGCTTTTGACCTTACACATTCTGAATCTGAAAAATGCATTACTATTCAAAGAATAAACACCAACAATTTTAAATAAAGATCATTACTTCTGTAAGAAAATAGCTTTGTAGTTTCCACACTGCCAGCTAACAGAAGTGAAACCATATCAGTAGATACTGTCAGGTATCAAGCCACATGGAAGATGAGGCCAGCTACCACTGTCCAAACAAAAGATGCTTATGAGAGAGATTAACTTCTCCAAAAAAAAATGATTAGAAGTTATACAAATATGAAGAAGGAAATGGCAACCCACTCCAGTATTTTTGCCTGTGAAATACTATGGACAGAGGAGCCTGGCGGGCTACAGTCCACAGGGTTAGCAACTAAACAACTTAGCAACTAAACAACAATCTAATAATATAAGTACAAATGTTTTATTCCCTTATAAATCAAAATATAATAAGTAATTTGACTCATTAATAAGAATTCAAAAAAATTTTTTTTAATTATACAAATAAAAAGACCATAGAAGGAATGCTTGGAGTTGGTTCTTTCTCTCAAAGGTAGCAACGCCCAGCAGAATACCTTCTGCAGTTTTCAAAATTCTGTTCACTTGTGCACGTGTGCACACGCGTGCGATAGAACGATGCAGCTGAGGTCCTAAACAGCACAGTCTCTAGAGTATAATCCCCTAACCCAGACAACTCTCCCGACAATTCCAACATGCAGAGCCAAATGACGGAGGTGACCTCTCTGCAGGACAGTCCTCCACCCTCCCCACTGTCCCAGGATCCACCCGGAAATGGCCAGCAACAGCAGGACTGTGGAACACCAGAGCCCCAGAGGCAAGAATGGGAACAACAAAACGGGCACTGTTCCTCCTCAGAAGCACAAACGCTATTCGAATCCAGGGACTCTTAGAAAGGAAAGAATGAAGTACTCAACTGCCATGCTGAAAACCAGAACAGGTCAGGGCACTGTTTCTAGTCCACAAGGAGAGAAGGACTTGCTCCAGAGGGCAAATCAACTGTCAACAGCACACTCTGAGCTCGACTGACAGATTTTCCCATAGCTAGACACTTTCAAGGAAGGAAGCAGCCTGCTGACTTACATTTTGGTAGGAGCTCCTATCTCTCTTGCTGCAAACTAACCACAGTTCTCAGACCAGCCCAGTGTGAGTACCACATGGAGTATTATCACTGTAAACTACGATGAGTACAAAGAACAGGAAGTCTTAGTGATACATGGACCAAAACAACAGAGAGAAAAATCCTGAAAATCCAATACGATTTGTTCCACCTAACGTGTGAATTAATAACTATGATATCAGTTGACAAAGGCTTGACAAAGTTCCCTCCCAAAGACTTTAGATTATAAACCTTTTCTTTCTCCTGAAAGAATAAACCGACAGGGCTTGGCACCCTAGTCATAAAAAGTCACTGAACCTTATTTTAAAGTGAAAAAACTACAAAATAAGCACTCAGTAAATATCCGTTACCTAACTGATCAATCAGCTTTCAACTGGATCACAGTCACACACTAGTCTTTTATATTTTAAAAACTATTCTACAGGGTAAATCTTTAAACAGCCTCTTGGTTCAGAATATTTTATAGGCTATTTAAAAAGTCCTCAGAAAAACTAAACTCAGGAGTAAATTGAATATTCTGAGTTGTTTAAAACATTTTTAGTTTGAAATTACTTATTTAAAAACTACCAAATGCTAACTTTATGGTTTTTAGTGACTGAACTAACGTTGATCTTGATCCCTCACTGAACCCTTCCCACTGTGCTGCTTCCTATTTGTCCTAGAATCCTGCTGATTCTAGAAGCACACGAAGGGTATCTTATGCCTCTAAAAGGCTTAACAGCAGTGCATACCACTTTCCACACAATTATTTGCATTTCTGTACATGATCTCCATGTAGAAAAGAGTCTGAATACAATAAAATATAAAGACAGTTGACTCTTTGTATTCTTGGCATGACCAGTGAATTCTCCAAAGTGTGAGAACTGTGGCTCACCTCCTTAATTTCCTCTCATAAGCAAAACAATACTCAAGGTGAGTGGCTCCTTTTATGCTGAAAGAAAGTTATGAGGACTCAAAAAGGAATAGCCAAAGAAGCCTACTTTTCTCACTCCTTTTATTATTATTGCACTGTCTCTAAAAATTCAGCTATAAAATGCTATTTGGAGTTTGAAAAGAGCCACTTGATAGGTAAAACCAAATTTTAGATTAACTGGTATTAGGTTGTTTTATTCTGAATTTTGGAAAAAAAAATATTTTTCATCTTGTAGAGGACTGGGTTGAGTAAACATATTCTGAGCCACAGACAAAAGGTTTCCCAAAGCATGTTTTTCAATATTTTCATATATTTTAAACTTTATCTTTTTAATATACGTAAAGTAAAAATCACTCATTTGCAGGGGGCAGCTTTTTAAGTTTTAACAAATACATTGAGCTGTGAGACCGTTACCATAATCAAGATAAAGAACAATTCTGAACAATTCCAAAAAATGCCCCTTGTGCTATATACTTCTGTAGTCAAATACACACCTTACTTCTAATCCCTGACAATCACCCTCAGTAAATTTTCATGTTCGAATTGAGACAAGGTGCATATTACAAACATCTATGCGACAAATGTAACCGCACAGGGAAGACAGTGCAATGAGCTCTCCCCACAGTCCTGCTCCTCGTCCTTCCTGAGCCTTCAGTGGAAGAATATAGCACTGACCCAGATGAAAGCTGCTCTTTTTCCCTGTGGTTCCTTTTCTACAACTGACTGTGAAAGACTATTAATAAATTTTATTCTTTCTGCTCCAATCCCATCAGCTTTCTGATATGAAATACTCCCTCAACGTGAGTTCCTTGTGCACCAATGACCGTATCATAGACTTAATTATTAGCACGGGTGGTACCAATCAGTTTCCCTCTGAAGTAGAAACGATAATGCAAGGGCTTCAACCTTCATGCACACGGAGAAACGGCTCTGGCCGGGGCCCACTGACATCAGCACGGGGATAATCATCTCTCTCTGCTCTGCAACTCACCCTCCACTCTGTGCTCAAGCTGCCAGAGGAGAAACTTGACCTTTAGACTGCGAATTGTCGTATCTTATTTTAAAGAAATACATACACGCATGTGTGTGCACGCATACATATGTATATATGAGTGTGTAAAACATGGCATTTACATTTTTTCAATTGGGATAGAAGAGTTTTTAACTAAAATATGTAAGGTAAAAAGACATTTTCTTACAAAGTTGTCAACATTCAAAATCTTTCTTTCCCTTCCTTTCATGTTCTTAACCATCTTTGTAAATAGTCCATTTTTAGTAACATTTATAACACAATGGGATTAGGAACACACTTTATTAACTAGGAAGAAATTACAGTGGTAATATTAACGTCTTACATTCATAAGCACCTTGGAATCCATAAAAACACTCTCACAGAATGTCTAATTTAATCAGTCTTTACCACATGGCCCCTTAGGGGAGCTACAAAAGACACTAAAGCCCCTCCGAACCTTTTAGACTACAGACCAAAGGGAGGAAAGGAGGAGGAAAACAGAAGTAACAGCAACATAAAACAACATTACAACATATCAAAATAACTACAAAATCAGGAAATGGTAAAATTGGTATCATTTCACCAAATCCAATTAATATATCAATTTCTATGACACTAAAAAAAATGATATTCAAGCCTGGTTCAAACTTTGATATAGAATTCCAGTGCAAAGAAATAGTGAAGGGTTTCTCGAAGTGAGATTTGACCCAGAGGACTAATACAACATTTTGGTTTGATTACTGCTCACATGGGAAAACTTTTCTAAAGAAAAGGGATGATTACGTTGGGTTTGGATGCTGAAAAGAGCTTCCCTGTGGCTCAGTGGTAGAGAATCCACCAGCAATGCAGGAGACATGGATTTGATTCCTGGGTCGGAAGATCCCCTGGAGGAGGAAATGGCAACCCACTCCAGTATTCCTGCTTGGGAAATCCCATGGACGAAGAGCCTGGTGGGCTACAGTCCATGGGGTCGCAAAAGAGTTGGACACACGTTAGCAGCCAACCACCACCACCACCAACAGATGCTGAGAAACAAGAATGTCAAGGCACTATTATTGAGGGGAAAAGCAAGAAGATAAACATCAAACATGACGACGTAAGTGCTCAGCCTATGGGTGGAGGTCTCCTTAAAGAGCAGGAGTGTGGTTTCTCTTCTACGTATCAATACTTTCAGGGTGGACCAGAAACAGCAGGTTAAATGGAAGTCAAACAGCAACTTATATCAAAGTACAGGCAGAAAGCTTAACGATCGGGTCCTTAAGAACAACTATTTCGACACATTTCTGTTCCTGACAGAAGAAATAAACTACAAGGACGGAAGCATAAAGCGCTGGGACCTAACCAACAGGACCACAGGAACCAAAAAAACAAGGCAGATTGGATAATGGAAAGAGGATGTGGCAGACTCCTGCTCACCTTTGGACCTTTGCGGAAAGAGCAGAGAAACTCAGTGGCTGCAGAGACAGAGGAGGGTGTGGCTGTGGGTGTGGTCCAGGTCGGAGGACAGCCAAAGCTGTCTACATCCACAAGGCCAGGCTTCTGAGCATGAACCCACGTCACCCACTTCATACTTCCATGCAGCAGCTACCCCCTCATAAGGAAAGGAGCAGATACGGTGAGTTCAACTCTCAACCTATTCATTTTCACGTATCATTGAGAGTGGCCAGGTAGAGTTGACATTAACGAGGGGAAACGACTATTGTGGTTCTGCCTCTGAGCATGTGAAAAGGGACCAGTTTGTAATGAAATGTACATGCAATGTGAAGTTTTCCTCATGAGTTCTGAGCCCTCCATCCACTTCTCCACCCACTACCCCCCACCCCCCAAATCATGCTCTTCACTCTAAGCAAACCCACATGGTCTGTGACAGAACCATTCCCCCGTCACTCCCGCCTCAGCAGCTGCCCCAGTGTCCCACTCTTCCTTCATCCAGATCCCCGGCCATACAAGGCCTCCCCAAATGAACTCCCCTTGGATTGGCTCTTCTCAACAACCCATCTGATACTATAAAGGGCGGAGATTTCTTACACTCTTAAAATCTACTTTCTTTTTTTTTTTTTAATAAAATCTACTTTCAATTTTCTGAAGCACAACTTGCTGGCCACCTAAGGGGGAAAAAATAAAGCCCAAATGCTTTCTCATCTCCCCATTCTCCAAGGAATAAAATAGAAAAGCAGCAAAAGGAGGCAGTTTTGACTCTGAATTGGTTTATGTATCTGAAAGGGAAGTCTGCTGTCATGTAAGGAGGTGGTTGGCAGATAAAGCCAAAAGGAAGCCAATGAACTGAGCAGGTCTGTGGCTGAGGGTGGGGAGCACAGGCTGGGATGTAATAGGAGATACCTGAGGGAACAGGTAATTGACAGGAGGCTCTGAAAGCACTTAGAGGGGACCAGGGTGACAGTTCTCAAAGATGAATAACCCAGGTCACTTTCTTTATCTGTGGATATATTATTTGCATTTGAAAATACAGGGCATTTTCCAATTTCACTTTAAAGAAATAATGTAGCTAGACTTTGAAATTACAACTTAAGAGAGTACAGAAACTGTCAAGTTTTCTAATTCTTAATCCTTTCAAAATTCTTTTTCTGAAAACAGCTCCATTCTGAGTAAAAACTCATCTCTTTCAGAGGTGTGAGATCTGCCTTTTCCTAAACTTTCTAGGGTAAGAAACAGATTAGGTTACCAGTGTTAATATCTTAAAAGAATACAAAGCAATTTACAAACACTGGACATCAACAAAGTCATATTTAAATGGATTATGTACTAACATTCAATTTGGAGGGCACTGAGTCCTTCAACAAAACAAATATTTCCCATTAATTGACAAACTTAAGGGCCAGGCCCCTAATCCCATATTCCCAAGGACAGAAGCTCTTTTAGGCGGTTCACTTAGGTCAAAATTCCTCAGCTAATACAAAAAGTTAGTCAAAATAAGGATCTATTAAAAATGTCAACCTTTAATGTTATTTTTTAGTAAACATTTAAATGTACATTTTTTTGCAAATCTTTTAATGTGGAGCCAAGGCCTTTCCTTTGAGTAGGATCCAGTGATGGAGTCTGTCGTGGTCTTCTAGGCATAAATAACACCCATGAGACAATGTCAAAGATTCCCAGGTTTGTTTTCTTTAAAGAAGAGTGAAAATTTTAAGACACTCATGAAGCAGTATGAAAACAGAATCTGGAAGCTGCCTATATTTTTATGATTTTCCCTAATCTTTTATAATTGACTCATCTTTATCCAATCTGATAGTCATTTGTCTTCATGGAGTCTTTCCAAAGGTTTTCATGAAAATGATGGTTCTTTCTATTTTAGCACACACATTTCATCAGTTTTCATTCCATTTAATTAATTTATGCCAATCACAGTTGCAAGAATACCACACATAAACAGACTTGGGAACTAAATGCCTCTTAGTGAATACGTCACTCAGTGAGTGGACCTCCTCCCCGTGGAGCCCACTAGCAGGCTGGGAGAGTCTATGCCGGGGGAGAGCCGGTTCACATGGGGAGGGTAGGAAAGTGGCCTTCTTACTGCACTGTGATTCAGCTCTTGAGGGATTCTATCTGTGAGCATTTCTAAAGCCAGGACTATATCTTAGTATGTGAGTATGTGATAGTCACTTAGTCGTGTCCAACTCTTTGCAATCCCATGGACTGTGGCCTGCCAGGCTCCTCTCTCCATGGAATTCTCCAGGCAAGAATACTGGAGTGGGTAGCCACTCCCTTCACCAGGAGATCTTTCTGACCTAGGGATCGACCCAGGTCTTGCACACTGCAGGAGATTCTTTACCATTTGAGTCACCTTGATAATGCCTGCCATATTATAAACACACAGTAATTATATATCCAATGAAAGAATTTACCTTGACTGTCTTTAATTATTCCCACACTGTTAAGAGAACACAGAGCAATGTTTCATTTGGATAATACTGAAGGGGGGACAGTGCATTAAAAGGCCAGAAAATTACCAAGATTATATGAAGCATAAGGAAGACGGAAAACCTCCAGTTCAATAATTCCATCACAAAGGACTCTAACCCAAAGGTCAAAAAACTTTTACCTTCCCGGGAGCCCAACACATGCTCTGACACTGGGAAGTGGAGATCAGATAAGAGTTGGTTGCAGGTTCCTTCCTAAGCAAGTTTTTAAACTGAAATCCCAGAATTTAATCAGACCTTTCATCCAGGTGTAGAGATTGTTATGGGAACAGGTATTTTCCTCTGAGACAACAATAACAACTAACAAATACGAATACTAAATCTTGCCAAGCACACCAAGTGCATTTATTCACTTGTCAGCATAACAATTGTACTAAATTGTTCAAATTCATTCAAAGACGCATAACTTGTCACACTGGAGTCAGGATTTGAATCCAGAGCCTATGTTCTTAACCACTGTACTATGGTACAGGAAAGTCAGTTCACCTTTTCTTATAAATAATATAATCTAAATATTTTGCCCAGAGATTTTGTTAGTGTATTTTCCAAATGTACAGCAAAATTTTTCATTAAAAAGTTGATGTTAGGGACTTCCCTGGTGGCCCATGGATAAGACTCTGCCTTACAATGCAGAGGATGCAGGTTGGAGCTCTGGTTGAAGAACTAAGATCCCACATGTCGCAGAGCAACTAAGCCCAAGTGCCCCCACTACTGAGCTAGGGTGCTTCAACTAGAAAGTCTGAGGGCTGCAAAGAAAGATGCTGCGTGACAGAATGAAGATCCTGCATGCAGCAACTAAGACCTGATAACGAGAGTAATAAAAGTTTCATTCTATTGCAGAGATGGTTAGAACTGCAGTTCGTATCCCCTGAGCCTTGACCAGGTGCCCAGCTGTGTCTGGCATTTCACATGTACAATATCTTGCCTTGTAAAAGTGATAACGAGTCCTGCATTATATGTTCAGCACCTGCTCCATGCCAGAGGCTTCTGATCAGGGATATACACGTTTCATTTCTTACTTGACTCCTCAGAGCATTCCTGGGGAGGATGCTGCACTGGCCTCAGGCAGTCAAGGAGATGAACTTATGAGACAAGGTGACTGGCCCAGGGCAACAACGCATTAAAAGACAGTGCAGAAACAGAATCTCCATAGTGTGAAATAAATCTGTGTATCAGTAGATACAGATGTAAATCAGTCAAGAGACAGAGCAAGCACACATATGGCAAAATGTTCCAAATCAGTAACCCCTAATGAAGGGACACATAGGATTTATAACTGTACTATGTTTGCAACTTTTCTTTAAGTCTGAAACTAATTATTTTTTTAAATAGGAAAATAAAGCCTTGAGTCAGGGCAAACAAGCATCCTAAAGGTTCAGTTCACTCTCGGGAGACACCTTTAGTCCTTAAAGAGAGATGAAAATCAACTCTGTTTCCTTTGTTGCTGTTTAGTCACTAAGTTGTGTTCCATGGACTGCAACACGCCAGGCTTCCCTGTCCTTCACTACCTCCCGGAGTTTGCCCAAACTCATGTCCACTAGGTCAGTGATACTATCCAACCATCTCATCCTCTGTCACCCCCTTCTCCTCCTGCCTGCACTAGAAAAAAAAATTTACCTAACTTACATTCTTTAAAAAAGAAGAAGAAACTGCAATAAAGTGGCCTTTTAAAAACTATCCAATTAAACATGCATGGTGCAGACTGACTTGCTGGTCACCAGAACCTAACCACCAGAAGTGCAGTGTAATTTCTAACCTGAAACTATCGCAACATTGTTAACTGGCTATACTCCAATATAAAGAAAAAGTTTTTTTTTTTTTTTTAAAGAAATGAAGTGTAATTTGTAGGTGAAAAATTAATTCAGTTTCACCCTAGAAAAAGAACAGCATTTAGTAGGTGAATTGTTAGCATTCAATATGTTTGAAGCATCTTGCCAAGTTTAGAATTAAAAGAAAACTGTGAGCGCATTTAACACTAAAATAAAAGATTATCAAACATTTGATATTTAAAGGAATTTAGGCCATTTCTATCTTTTAGGAAATGGAAGTCTTTGTATAATTCTGCATTTAAAACAGCGATCCTTCAGTAAAAAGTGAGCTAAATTTGTCTCAGAAGTGAGAATAATGATGATTATTTAAGAGAAACTATTTAGGTACTAATTTAATTCTGTGGGATGAACTTGATGAAGTTCCCAGCATTTGACGATTTTAACCTAGAAAATGGTATTTTTATATGATTCCATGATATAGTTTCATATATTAGTAGGCGATTCTCTTAGTCTGTAATAAATTTCTGCAAGTATTATACAAATACGTGTCATGATTTTTTAAAACACTAGATGGCAGTAAAGACACAAAAGCTGTAACACGACACACCTACCAACATAAAATGAAGATTTTTGTTTTTTATTCAATTTTACCATTGCACACTCAATCAAGTTAAAAAAAAGAAAGAAAGAAAGAAACATAGGATTTTTTTTAATCCAAGATATCCCTGGTATTCCAGAAGCTAAGATTCTGCATTTCCAATGCAGGGGGCCTGTGTTTGATCATCTGTCAGGGAACGAGATCCCACATGCCTTCCAACTAAGATCTAGTACAGCCAAATAAATAAATATTTTTAAAAACTCTGAAGAGTCAAGAACCTAAATAAAAATTTAAGTTTCCTGGCTTTGAAAATGTAAACCAGAAAAGATGCTGAAATGACCAATTAATCCACAATTTAAATACAAGAACACTAACTCTCAATCTCAACATCAACTATATTAAATTGTTGCATTTTCTACGTCTTCTTTGTTTTGTTAACAGATTCTAATCACATAAATGTATTTAAATGTTACCTAATTTGGAAGAAAAAGCCTTTAAAATGTCTTAAATTTCTTTTTCCATGAAGATGTTAAAAATTATATACGAATCCACTTTACATATACTTATGGCTTATTCATTATAGTCTTTTCAAATTAGTGCAATTTCTACTTTTTCATGGGCCATGAATGTATATATAAAAGTACACCGTGTTCTTTATTTAATATACTACTAGCAAAATATCTTTTAAAATATTTAACTCAATAGTAACATTTTACCTAAACTATAGGAAAAATAGGAAATAAAATATGATTTTAAGATTTGAATTTGGAAAACATATTTGTGATCAAAGAGAGAAATCTTAGAAATATTAATTTGATCCATTAATTCTTTTGATGGACTTTTCATAATATTCTGAATTTAGAATTTCAGCATGATTTTTTTTTTTTACTGTATATGGTAAGAAACCAAAAACTTACATTTTCTAATTTATTTGTAAACTTTCCACTTTTTGGATTCATTACAAGACCAGATGGCATTCAGCTCAGGTCTCAGCAACACTGAAGTAAAATTAGCTAATGTAGTCAATTTTTTTGTTACTTCTAACACTTTCTCTGAGCTTGATTTTGTTCTGACACACAAAATTCCCTATTATTTGAAATTTCATATTTTGGCCACACACGAATACCATGCAGTTTGTGGGATCTTAGATCCCCAACCAGGAACTGAACCTGTACCCTCATCACTGAAACATGGAATACTAATCACTCAGCCACCAGGGAATTCCCTAAAATTCTCAACTTAGAAACCAAAGCTAGGTCCACTTAATTATATCAAAGTAAATAAAATAAAAACAAATAAACCTTCAAATACAATACTGTGGCAATACCAATCTGTGCCAATATAACCCAGCTTTTGAGCAATAGTTTTAAAACATCAGAAAATAAGTAGCTATAGTTACTAAAAGCGTTTTAAAGCAAATGCACACCCAAATAGCCAGAACAATCTTGAGAAAGAAGAACAAAATTGGGCAGTTTCATATTTCCTGACTTCAAAACTTAACTACAAAGTTACAGTCATCAAAGCAGTGTGGTACTGGCATAAGGAGAGCTATTACTGGTCTCCAAACTCATCAAATTGTATACATGAAATATGTACAGTTTTTTGTATGTCAATCATACCACAATAAAGTGGCTTAAAGAAAAAAGACAGATATATAGACCAATGGCATAAGGAGCCACAAAATAAACCCTCACATACACGGCCAAATGATTTTTGACAAGGGTGCCAAGACCATTCACTGGGGGAAAAGACAGTCTTCTCAACAAGTGATTGTGGGAACACTAGATATTCAAATGTAAAACAATGAATCCGGACGCTTTTCATATACAAATTTAGTTATGCAAAAATTAACTCAAATCAAAGATCTAGACTTAATATCTAAAACTATTAAACTCCTAGAAGACAACACAGGGCAAAAGCATCAAGACATCAGAGTTGGTAATGAACTCCTGGATATGACAGCAAAAGCAAAAAAAAGAAAAAAAAATAGGTAAGTTGGACTTCTGTGTATCAATCAAGTGAAAAGGCAACCCACAGCACGGAACAAATTTATTTGCAAATCATATATCTAATAGTAGATTGACATCTAGAATATATAAAGGATTCCTACAACTCAACAACTAAAAAATTAACAACACAATTAAAAAACTGGCAAAGGACTTGAATAGACATTTCCCTGAAAAGATACGCAAATGGCCAATAAGCACATGCAAAGATGCTTAACTGCCTCACACCATTAGGGTGACTTATCCAAAAAAACAGAAAAGATCAGTGTTGTCAAGGATATGAAGAAACTGGAACCCTGTGCATTGCTCATGGGACTATAAATGATGCAGCTGCTGTGACAAATGCTGTAGCAGGGGTTATGACAAGGGGTTCCTCAAAAAATCAAACCTAGAATTACCACGGAATCCGGCTATGTACACAAAAGAAGTGAAAGCACAGAGCTCAGATACCTGAACGCCCATGGTTGGAGCAGCATTACTCCCCACAGACAGAAGGTGGAAGTGGCAGTGTGTCTGTCCACTGATGGATCAAGAGATAAATAAACTGTGATATATAGGTGTATATGAAGAGCATTTTCAATTTTAAAAAGAAATGAAATTCATAACATAAATGAATCTTGAAGACATTATGCTAAGATGAGTCAGAGGATAAATACTGTATGATTCCACCTACATCAGGTTTCTAGAGGTTACTACAGGCTAGAGGAGGGGAGAATGTGGAGTCGGTATTTAACGGGTACAGAATTTCATTTGGGGAAGGTGAAAGAGTTCTGAAGATGGACGGTGGTGATGACTGCTTAACAATATCAAGGTACTTCATGCCACAGAACTATATATTTAAAAATGGTTAAGAAGGTAAATTTTACATGTGTTTATTAATACAACTAAAAAATTTAGAATAGGTTAAAATGGTAAATTTATATTATTTATGCTTTACTACAATAAAAGAAAAAGAAAGAAAGAAAGTGAAAGAGCAGTACACATTTATCTATTATAACCTCCTCGAATCTCCTGGCCCTTTGACTTATTCTGGGTGAGTGTCACATTAGTAATGATCTTCATGTTAGTAAATACTGGTAACATTACAGTTATATCCTCATAAAAACAAGCACACACCAAAAACAATCATTCTCCTCTTATAGGAAGTTAGCCTTGGCAACCAAAGGAAATACTTCTTATTTAGAGGTGTAAACGTAGAAGAAACAGCCTAAAACACTCCTGGTATTCTGGCCTATGTGGATTAATTTTAAACACCTTTCTTCTATGTCATGACTGACTCTAAGAGCCCATGGTTGTGCTTTTGTCTCCTATGCTTCAGGTCATCAGGAACACCTAACTGACATCCTCAGAGTAGATTAAAATAGGGTCAGAATTCTGAGTGAGATGTCTCCATCAGCATGGAGGAAGGTGCTTTTCAAACTGCTCTGGGAAATCAGAATGAAGTCACATTCAGGACTTTTCAAAACAGCCTACAGAGGCCCCAAGAGCTCACCAAAGGAAAAAGATAAAGACAGGAAAGGGTCTGCCATCTTTGAATGAAATGCATGGGTTTCTCCTCCACGGACCATTTACTTGGCAGGTCCTCGTCCTGCCCAGCTGCATCTCTGGTAAATGTACTAAACTAAAGATATCTGCAGGTGTGTACAGTGTGGTGTTAGATATCCATTTCCTCTTGACTACATTAAGGAGCAGAATTCTTCACAACATTGTAAATCAACTATACTTCAGTGAAAAAAGACAAAACAGAAGGAGCAGAATCCCTGAAGACAAAAATAAAAAGATGGCTTTGTCTTCTCTTAGCACCAGATTCAGTGAAATATACATAGAATTAGCCACTCAGTCGTGTCCAACTCTTTGTGATCCTGTGGACTGTAGCTCACCAGGCTCCTGCGTCCATGGGATTTTCCAAGCAAGAATACTGGAGTGGGTTGCCATTTCCTCCTCCAGGGTATCTTCCCAATCGAACCCACGTCTCTTACATCTGCTGCATTGGCAGGCAGGTTCTTTACCACCAGTGCCACCTGGGAAGCCACACTCAGTACGGAGCGTAATTTAAATAAGGAGTGTAAAGGATAAGCACTGGCCATCCTTTTTGTGTTGTACAGGCAGGACTCAGAAAATGTTATACACTAACAAATACAGATACATAACTAATACTGAAAAGAAATTTATCCAAAAATATCCATTCTCTCTTTTACAATAAACACTGAAATTCCCAGCTTCCTTTTTAAAACTCCATTAATTCAACAGTCACCTAAACACTGAACTGCATCCCTATAGTGTTTTAGTCACTAATCTAGGGAGTAGCCTACTTTCTGAGATAGAAAAGCAGACATCATTCTGTTCTCATGAAGCCAGTGGTGCACAAGAGGGTTGAGATGAGGTCCCGAAGGTGACCTAATCCATAATGGGATTAGTGACCTTAAAAAAAAAAAAAAAAAAAGACACCACAGAGGAAGAAGGCAGCTCTCAGCAAGCCAAGAAGGCCCTTACAAGCACAAAATCTGCCAGCACCTTAATGTTGGACTTTCAGACTTTAGAACTGTAAGAAATGCATGTCTTATTTAGGCCACCCAGTCTATAGAATTGTGTTAGAGCAGCCTGAGGGAATACAAGTCATTGTAAAAAAAAAGTTTCAACAGTCAAGTACAAATCCTCTTGGAACAAATGGAAAAACAGAAAATCTTAGTGAAACAAAATCCAGATGTTATAATTACAATATAGAACTAAATGGAACTTTTAGAACTGAAAAATGTAATCAGAGAAACTTAAAAATTCAGTGGATGGGGTCAACAGTATAGTGGAAATGACAGAGGAAAGAATCACTGTACTTGAGGAATATGAATAGAATTCACCCAAACTGAACAACAGAGAGAAAACAGGCCAAAAAAAAAGGCTGAACAGAACCTTAGCCATCTGTAGGAAAATACAAAAAAAAAAAAAAAAACCCCACCATTCAGATCATCAGAATCCCAGATGAAGAAAAGAAAGAAGGAAGAGTATCTGAAGAAATAAGGCCTGAAATTTTCCCAGATTTGGTGAAAGAATAAGCCTAAAGATCTAAGAAGTGAAGTAAACCCATTATAACTCAATCTGGGAAAACTAAAAATAAAGAAAAAACTTCTAAAGCAATCAGAGGAAAAGTCCAACAGTACCTACCATCAGTCTGAATGAAAACAGATTCCTCATCTAAACCTTGGAGAAGGAAGTCAGAATATTTTTCAAGTGCTGAAAGAAAAGAATTGTAATCCACGAATTCCATACCTTATGAAACTATTCTTCAGGAATGAAAGAGGGGGGGGGAAACTGATGAGATAAAGAAAAGCTAAGAGAATCTGTTGCTAGCATTGCTTAAAGGAAGTTCTTCAAACAGAAAGGTTATTGTGTTAGTCTTCTAGGCCTGCCACAAAAAAGTATCAGGAACCGGGTGGTTTAAACAACAGAAATTTATTGTCTCACAATCTGGAGACACGGAGTCTGAAGTCACAGCTTCAGGGGCCCTGCTCTCTCTGAAACCTGGATGGGGGACTCCCCCCTTGTGCTGCCTGGGTTCTGGTGACTGATGGCAATCCTCGGGGTTCCGTGACCTGGAGCTAAGGCACTTCCATCTCTGTCTCCCTCATCACAGGGCATCCTCCCCTGGGTTTCTGCGCCTCTTTTCTTGTAAGGTCAACGGTCATACTGGATTAGTGTCTCCTCTACTCCAATGTGACCTCACTGGAACTACTCGGAGCTGTAACAACTCCATTTCCAAGTCAGGTCACATTCTCAGGTGCTAGGGGTCAGGAATTCAACAGACCTTTCGGGGAGACACAATTTACTACACAAGTTACCAAAGAAAAGTCTACAGACTGTAGGTTGCCATTCATATAACATTCTCAAAATGAAAAAATTATAGAGATGGAGAAGAGATTCATGACTGCTGATGCTCAGAGAGGTGAACTGAGGGACCAGAATACCATGTGTGACTATTAGTGGGTAGGAGGAGGGAGACCTTTGAGATGATGGAAATGTACAGATCTTGACTGTAGGGGTTTAATGGATCAATACATGTGATAAACTGACAACTGCACACACACACTATACGGGTGTCAAGATTTCTCAGTTTTGAAATCATGTTACAGTTACGTAAGTTGTAACCATTGGGGCGAACTGGGTGAAGGGTACATGGGACCTCTGTACTATCTTTCCAACTTCCTTTGAATTATACTTATTTCAAAATAAAAGGCTTAAAAACATAACAAAGTAAAAATTAAAGTCACAATTAAAGAATAATAGGTTTCCTATAGAAAACTTAAGGTTTTTTCTCACAGGATTTTTTAATAGAGCCTTGTATTTCTGTTGTACTCTAAAGAACCAATTTAGATAATGACTGTAAAATAGTTGCTGGAATACTACAGGAAGAGATCAAAATGGTAAGAGGAGGCATAAGGGTTAGAACCTCAGGACAACAACAAAGTTCCTGTTAAAGCTGATTAAGAGATGAGTTCCTGATATCTGATTAAGAGATCCTGACACAAGAGAAAACACTGGCCTAATGAATGGGAATTTATATGAAGACTGGGCCAGCCAGGAGTCTAGAAAAAAGGACGGCAAAATCAAGTGGGAAGTGTTGAAATCATCCACCACTGCTTAGCAGCTGGTGATGGACACCAAGATCCGGCTCAGACAGAGCTCTGCTCTGTTTGAGGGAAGGAATGATTTTTAGGTTTTCTGCATCTCTTAAGATTATTACACTCTCCTTGCTCTGCCTCTAAATTCACTAAGAAACCATCTAATAACTAGCTTCACTTTTACTTGAACACGGATTGTTATAAGCATTGGAAAAAGATCTCCTTATGGCAAACTAACTACCTGGTATTCTGGTCAGTTCCTTGTGAGTCTCGTGATTTTTAAGTGAAAGCCAGCCCCAAAGCTGAAAGCCCCTAATTAGCTCCGGACGTGCTGACAAAGACAACCTCCAAGATCTGCAGAGTTAAGGGCCATGCCTTAAATCAAGAAGATGCACTGTGAGCCTGGTCAGTTGGCCATCCCCTGCCTAAGGGACCTCTGTCTTGTTCTTTCACTGCCACAGGTGGTAAGTCACCTTGCAAATAGATCTCCAAAATCCTGTTCAACCAACAAAATTCAAAACAGGCTTACTTTTATCTGCAAAACATTCTTTTTCTCTTCCTACTTGCTGCTGTCTAAAATCCTTCTCTGAAATGCATACTCTACACACAACTTCTGTCATGAACACAGATTCCTATCAAACATGCTAAAAGAGCAAATAGAACAAAGTAGAATCTATTTCTTCTACTACCAGAAATGTACAAGTTCATAATTTCATTTCTTAGGGTTAGCCCTAAGTCCTGAATCACCACTCTGAGATCCTACTAAGTTCTGCTTTGACAAACCTTCACTACTATTCTATTTTTTTTAGTATCTAAAAATGAAAGATCACAGTACCCTTGACAACTAGAACAACAACAACAAAATTCCTGCAAATTCTTCCATTTGCTATTGATTACAGCTTCATTTTCAAGATGTACAGTAACCTGTATTCAAAAATATAATAAAAAAGTTAAATATCAAAGAAGTACACAGACAGCCAACTAACACTTTGTATGTGATATTATGAGTCTTCCTATTCTCTACATCTTGGAGTTTGAGTGTTTTACGATGAATCCCATACTGGCTGCAAATTAGACTTTAAAGAAGTCATGATCAAAAAGCATTTCTTAGCATTTATTTTCTTAAGAAAGTAGAAGTTACAGATTCCCTAAAATTGACTAAAGAAAAAAAAATCAAGTCCACAGAATTCTATTTCAAATAGGATTTATCTCCTCAGCACTAGACACATCAGCACAATGGATGGAAAAGTGACAGTCCTGTTCGTCCCATGGTGACTGTTTTGTATGTAGACAACAACCAGGAATGCCCAGCCTGGATCCTCGTGTGTTCCCATTACCTGAACTGCTTTGCCTTCTAACTAGTTAATGCAAGTCACTGAACGGCCCATCACTGACAGGCAGAGACATCAATGCCTTAGAAAAACCATAGGCATCTGACGCAGAGACTATTTAAAATAGATTTAAATGTTCACTTACCTCCACGGCTACTACGATCAAAATGAGGTCCGCTTTTGAGTCTGGGAAGAGTGCATTCACTTGTGGTGACATTCCAATCAGAGCGCAGTTGGTGACCACAGATATAACACTCATTGTTTCAAAAGCCAACTGAAAGAAAAAAAACGAGAAGTGAAAAATCACAATCGCGTGTGTGCTCAGTCGTGTCTGACTCTTTGAGACGCCATGGGCTGTAGCATGCCAGGATCCTCTGTCCGTGGAAATTTTCCCAGCAAGAATACTGGAGAGGGTTGCCATTTCCTTCTCCAGGGATCAAACCCATGCCTCCTGCATTGGCAGGCAGATTCCTTACCACAGCGCCACCTGGGAAGCCAAAAGCCACAATGACTGTGTTCATATTTCCTCATTCTTTTTCATATTATATAAAGTCAAAGAAAAAGTCTTTCCTTAGTTCTAAACATTCCAAGGACATGTGAAACTTTTGCTCTATAATGCCATGATTTTATTTAGTTCAAAAAAGCCATACTGTGAGAAGGTATTTCAAATACTTTAGACTTGAATATCCCAAACAATCAGTTCAGTTGCTCAGTCATGTGCAACTCTTTGCAACCTCATGAACTGCAGCACACCAGGCCTCCCTGTCCATCACCAACTCCAGGAGTCTACCCAAACCCATGTCCATCGAGTCAGTGATGCCATCCAGCCATCTCATCCTCTGTCGTCCCCTTCTCCTCCTGCCCACAATCCTTCCCAACATTAGGACCTTTTCCAATGAGTCAACTCTTTGCATGAAGTGGCCAAAAAATGCCAAAGAGTAAGTGTCTTTTAATTTCATAGCTTCAGTCACCATCTGCAGTGATTTTGGAGTCCCAAAAAATAATGTCTGACACTGTTTCCTCATCTATTTCCCATGAAGTGATGGGACTGGATGCCATGATTTTTGTTTTCTGAATGTTGAGCTTTAAGCCAACTTTTTCACTCTCCTCTTTCACTTTCATCAAGAGGCTTTTTAGTTCCTCTTCACTTTCTGCCATAAGGGTGGTGGTGTCTGCATATCTGAGGTTATTGATATTTCTCCTGGCAATCTTGATTCCATCTTGTGCTTCCTCCAGCCCAGTGTTTCTCATGATGTCCTCTGCATATAAGTTAAATAAGCAAGGTGACAATATACAGCCTTGACATACTCTTTTTCCTATTTGGAACCAGGCTGTTGTTTCATGTCCAGTTCTACCTGTTGCTTCCTGACCCGCTTACAGGTTTCTCAAGAGACAGGTCAGATGGTCTGGTAGTCCCATCTCTTTCAGAATTTTCCACAGTTGATTGTGATCCACACAGTCAAAAGCTTTGGCATAACCAATAAAGCAGAAATAAATGTATTTCTGGAACTCTCTTGCTTTTTTGATGATCCAGCAGATGTTGGCAATTTGATCTCTGGTTCCTCTGCCTTTTCTAAAACCAGCTTGAACATCTGGAAGTTCACAGTTCACGCGTTGCTGAAGCCTGGCTTGGAGAATTTTGAGCATTACTTTACTAGCATGTGAGATGAGTGCAATTGTGCAGCAGTTCAAGCATTCTTTGGCATTGCCTTTCTTCGGGATTGGATGAAAACTGACCTTTTCCAGTCCTGTGGCCATTACTGAGTTTTCCAAATTTGCTGGCATATTGAGTGCAGCACTTTCACAGCATCACCTTTCAGGATTCGAAATAGCTCAACTGGAATTTCATCAGCTCCACTAGTTTTGTTCATAGTGATGCTTTCCACTTGACTTCATATTCCAGGATGTCTGGCTCTAGGTGAGTGATCATACCATTGTGATTATCTGGGTTGTGAAGATCTTTTTTGTATAGTTCTTCTGTGTATTCTTGCCACCTCTTCTTAATATCTTCTGCTTCTGTTAGGTCCATACCATTTCTGTCCTTTATTGAGCCCATCTTTGATGAAATGTTCCCTTGGTATTTCTAATTTTCTTGAAGAGATCTCTAGTCTTTCCCATTTTGTTGTTCTCCTCTATTTCTTTGCATTGATCATTGAGGAAGACTTTCTTATCTTTCCTTGCTATTCTTTGGAACTCTGCATTCAGATAAGAATATCTTTCCTTTTCTCCTTTGCTTTTTGCTTCTCTTTTTTTCACAGCTATTTGTAAGGCCTCCTCAGACAGCCATTTTGCTTTTTTGCATTTCTTTTCCATGGGGATGGTCTTAATCCCCGTCTCCTGTACAATGTCATGAACCTTCGTCCATAGTTCATCAGGCACTCTGTCTATCAGATCTGGTCTCTTAAATCTATTTCTCACTTCCACTGTATAATCGTAAGGGATTTGATTTAGGTCATACCTGAATGGTCTAGTGGTTTTCCCTACTTTCTTCAATTTAAGTCTGAATTTGGCAATAGGAGTTCATGATTTGAGCCAGGAGGGCGCAGGAGGGCTAAGAGGAGCTACTCCACGTTCAAGGTCAGAGGGGAGGCTGTGAGGAGATACCCCTTGTCCAAGGTAAGGAGCAGCAGCTGTGCTTTGCTGGTGCAGCCATGAAGAGATACCTCATGTCCAAGGTAAGTGAAACTCAAGTAAGACGGTAGGTGTTGCAAGAGGGCATCAGAGGGCAGACACACTGAAACCATAAAAATAGAAACCTAGCCAATCTGATCACACAGACCATAACCTTATCTAACTCAGTGTAACTAAGCCATGCCGTGTGGGTCACCCAAGACAGTTGGGTCATGATGGAGAGGTCTGACGGAATGTTGTCCACTGGAGAAGGCAATGGCAAACCACTTCAGCATTCTTGCCTTGAGACCCCCATGAATAGTATGAAAAGGCAAAAGATAGGTACATGGAAAGATGAACTCCCCAGGTTGGTAGGTGTCCAGTATGGTAGTGGAGAAATAACTCCAGAAAGAACAAAGGGATGGCGCCAAAGCAAAATCGATGCCCAGCTGTGGATGTGACTGGTGATAGAAGCAAAGTCCGATGCTATAAAGAGCAATATTGCATAGGAACCTGGAATGTTAGTTCCATGAATAAAGGCAAATTGGAAGTGGTCTAACAGGAGACGGCAAGAGTGAATGTCGACATTTTGGAATCAGCAAACTAAGATGGACTGGAATGGGTGAATTTAACTCAGATGACCATCATATCTACTACTGTGGGCAGGAATCCCTTAGAAGAAATGGAGTAGCCATCATGGTCAACAAGAGAGTCCAAAATGCAGTACTTGGATGCAATCTCAAAAATGACAGAATGATCTCTGTTCGTTTCCCGAGGGAAACCATTCAGTATCATGGTAATCCAAGCCTATGCCCCAACCAGTAATGCTGACGAAGCTGAAGCTGAACGGTTCTATGAAGACCTACAAGGCCTTTTAAAACTAACACCCAAAAAAGATGTCCTTTTCATTATAGGGGATTGGAATGCGAAAGCAGGCAGTCAGGAAACACCTGGAGTAACAGGCAGATTTGGCCTTGGAGTACAGAATGAAGCAGGGCAAAGGCTAATAGAGTTTTGCCAAGAGAATGCACTGGTCATAGCAAACACCCTCTTCCAACAACACAAGTGAAGACTACACATGGACGTCACCAGATGGTCAACACCGAAATCAGATTGATATCCCAAACAATATGTTCTATCTTACCCAACTGGAGGTGGCCAGGGACCTGAATTTGGAACACATCCAAGAAAAATACACTATTAAAGTTACTTGACTCTATGCATATCATAAAGTAAAGCAGTGCAATCAGAGGGAATGTTTTATATTCCAAAACAAAGATGACTTGAAATAGAATTCATTTTGTGAAACTGTCCTGCTTAACAGACCACACACCACACCTGTTTCAGCCATACCCAAGGCACCAGTTACAATGATCCCTTTCTAGTGGCATTTACCAAATCACCTGTAGAACTTTAGAAAAACACAGATATCAGGCCCCAGTGAGACCTACTAAGACCTCTGATTCAGGGTCCCACAAGGAGACCGGTGCACATTACTGAGTGTGGACCGGGGAAACATTGTGACCACTGTTCTCTTCTTTCTTTTTTGTGTGCACAGCACTTGGTGATCACTACTTAAGAACTTACTAATTCTAAGAAATGCAATTACCACTAGAAATATAAAAGCAAAACAAAACATGAGTGAATCGCAACTTAATAAAATCTTGTCCGATGAAGATTATCTACCATCTTGTATTTTAAAAATCCTTTTTGTAATCTTATTATTTTTTGACAGTTTTCTTTATAGCAAATCTACATAGGACTTTACCTTCTCTTAAAAATAGCTTTAGGATGGAACGCACAGGACGCCAGAGCTTCACAAGGGAGCGAACGAGGGTGTTCATAAGAATGGAAGCACCGTTTCCTTGCCAGATTCCTTACTGCTATATCTAATGAACCTACAGAATCTTGGGGATTCTATATTTGATGATGACAAAACCTGTCACCAGTGTAGCAACAACGGTCTAAGGGCAGAGACGAATAAAAATAGAAGACGCGTTTATATTTGTATTCAGCAAAGAGGTCATCTCCGGTGGACAGCTGGTGCTGCATCATTCTTCCGAGATGAACTGCTACACGACCATGAGGCAGCTGGGGGACGGCACGTACAGGAGCGTGCTCATGGGCAAGAGCAATGAGTCCGGGGAGCTGGTGGCCATCAAAAGGTACCACGGGGACCCTGCCACGGCCACCCGGCTGGCTGTTCCTCTGCTTTGCTTGCTTGAGAACGTATACACGCGCAGAGAGAAGTCTGGTCCAGACCCCACGCTTGTTAGGCCATCGTGGAATGCCCTTCTGGAGACAGCACTGCAAAAAAGGAGTTCTGCCGGTCCCCACATTTATTAATTTTCTGGTTTGTCCAGCAAAAAACAGAAGGGCACTCTGCTTTAAAAAAAAAAAATAGCTTTAAATTCCTATTTATTATTACAAATTCAATCAAAAATCAAATGTTACCAGTGTACAGGGAAGAGTCTCCTTGTCCCCTTTCTCCCCCTTGTCAGTTTCTGTTCTTTCCACAAGATAACCACTATTATGAACTTCTTATATAACTTTCCAGACACTTTGTTTGCAGATAAATATAACTAAACTTGCAGATACACTTTCTTATTCTCCTCTCAGCATAATACACATTGTCAAGACCCTTGCTTTGGTCACTTAAAATGCTGTGGATGTTATTCCATGTCAGGACTCAGAGATCATCATTCTTAAGTCACAACTTACGACTTAAGTCACAACTGCTCAAGTATTTTATCGCATGAATGTACCAAGGTTTATTTAATCATTTCCTTGTTGGTTATTATTACAAACAATGCTACAATTAGAAACCTTGAAAACACATCCTTTAAGAAGTGTGGAAGTAGGATAAATTCCTGAAAGTGGACTAGTTGAGTCAAAGGTGCCACTGTATTCGTTATTCTGAGAGACAGTACCAAGCTGAACTCCCCAAGGTTGACCAGTTCGCCTTCCCACTGGCAGCACAGGACAGTGTCTGACTTCCTGCATTTTCAATGTATTTCTATCTAAACTTTTCCATTTTTAAATATCACTTATCATGAGTTATAATTTACATATAATAAATTGTACTCATTTATGGTATACACCTTATTAAGCTATACTCACCTGGGAAACCACTATCACAAACAGGATATTTCCATTTCCCCCCAAAGATTCCTCACAATGCTTTGCAATCCACCCCTCTTTTTATACCTGGCACCAAGCAAACTTTGACCTATTTTTTCGTCACTATGTATTAGTTTGTTTTTCCAGAATTTTATATAGTTAGATTCACACAGTATATATGCTTTTATGTCTCCTCCTTTCACGTAACATGATTTTGAGGTTGATCCATATTATATGTTATCATTAATTTATTCTTCTTTTTATTGCTGAGTAGTACTCGATTGTATGAATACATCATGATTTGTTTTACCCATTTACCTATTGGGTTGTTTGGCAAACTGGGTTGTTTCCAGTCTTGGACTATTCTGAATAAAGTTACTATGGACACTCCTGTGCAGTCTTTGCAGGGATATGTTCTTTCCCCTGGATTTCTAAGATCAGAGGTCCTGGGGTATGGTAGGTATATGTTGAGCTTTTTTTTTTTTTTAACAAACTGCAATTTAGTTTCACAAAGTAACCATCTGCATTTTTATTGGTAATGTATGAGAGTTCCAGGTACTATACATTATTGCCAACACTTGGCACCGTTAGTCTTCATTTTGAAACAGGTATATAGTGCTAATTCTAAATCCCTCCTTCAGTTCACTGACCATTTACATATATTCTTTGGTGAAGCATTTCTTCAAATCTTGTCCATGTTCTTATTTAATTGTCTTATTACTGAGTTGTAGGAGTCCTTGACATAATCTGAATACAAGTTCTCTGGCAGACGTATGTGTTGTGAATATTTTCTCTCCTTTTGTGTCTTGCCTTTTTTTCCCTCTTAACTCTTGAAGAGCAAACTCCCCTACCCCCTCATCTGGAGATTTAATTACCCCAATACTATCAGTAGACAGTGGATGATTTTCTTCATTTAACAGATTTTAACTATACCACGTACTGTATTTCTGGACTTTCTATTTTGTTCCATCATCTGTCTGAATAAAGCACCAGCACCACTCTACTTTCACAACTGAGGTTATGTAACACATTTTAATACGCAAGGAGTGTCCCTGCTGTTCCGTACAGTTTTCCTGCTCTTCTATTTCATTTCTTTTTCCCTGTGAATTTGACAATAAGTTTATCTAATTAAAAGAACAACTTGCATGAGGATAGTGCTACATTTATAAGCTAATTTGTAGATTAATTTATTTGTAAATTAAAGGAGAACTGATACAATGAGGATATTGAGTCTTCCTATATTAGTTAGGTATTGCTGTGTAACAAATCATCCCAAACTCTGTAACTTAAGACAACAATCATTTCTTTAGTTCATTATTCTGCAGGTGGACAATTTAGACTATGCTTCCCTAGGAAATTTTTTTGGTCTAGCTGACCTTGACTGGGCTTCCTCATGTATGTGTGGTCAGCAGGTGGGTAAACTGGAGACATAATTGGCCTGAGGCAGCTAGTTAGAATTTCTAGAACAATATTCAATAAAAGTAGTGACAGTGGACATTCTTGCATTGTTCCTAATCTTAGAAAGCATTCAGTCTTTCACTAACAAGTATGGTTTTTAGCTTTAAGTTTTTTGAAATAGATATTCCTTATCAAGTTTAAGCAATATTCTTCTATTCCTATGTTTCTGAGAGTTTTAAAAATGAATGAGTGTTGGATGTTGCCAAATACTTTATATATACTGACTGATATAACCATGACATTTTTTTTCCTTTGGAACATTAATATAGTAGACTACATTGGTTGATTTTGAATAATGAACCAGAGCTTGCATCCCTGGACAAAATTCTACTTGTCATGGTACATAATTCTCCTCAGACATTGCTAAATCTTATTAGTTAAGATATTATTAAGCTGTTCTTAAAGAGATGGGAATGCCAGACCACCTGATCTGCCTCCTAAGAAATCTGTATGCAGGTCAAGAAGCAACAGTTAGAACTGGACATAGAACAACAGACTGGTTCCAAATTGGGAAAGGAGTGCATCAAGGCTGTATATTGTCACCCTGCTTATATAACGTATATGCAGAGTACATCATGTGAAATGCTGGGCTGGATGAAGCACAAGCTGGAATCAAAATTGCCGGGAGAAATTTCAATAAACTCAGACATGTGGATGACACCACCCTTATGGCAGAAAGCGAAAACCTAAAGAGCCTCTTGATGAAAGTGAAAGAAGAGAGTGAGAAACTTGGCTTAAAACTCAACATTCAGAAAATTAAGATCATGGCATCCAGTCCCATCACTTCATGGCAAATAGATGGGGAAACAATGGAGACAGTGAGGAACTTTTTTTTTGGGGGGGGGGCTCCAAAATCACTGCAAATGGTGACTGCAGCCATGAAATTAAAAGACGCCTCTCCTTGGAAGAAAAGCTATGATCAATCTAGACAGCACATTAAAAAGCAGAGACATTACTTTGTCAACAAAGGTCCATCTAGTCAAGGCTATGGTTTTTCCAGTAGTCGTGTATGGATGTGAGAGTTGGACTATAAAGAAAGCTGAGTGACAAAGAATTGATGCTTTTGAACTGTGGTGTTGGAGAAGACTCTTGAGAGTCCCTTGGACTGCAAGGAGATCCAACCAGTCAGTCCTAAAGGAAATCAGTCCTGAATATTCATTGGAAGGACTGATGTTGAAGCTGAAACTCCAATACTTTGGCCACCTGATGTGAAGAACTGACTCACTAGAAAAGACCCTGATGCTGGGAAAGATTGAAGGCAGGAGGAGAAGGGATGACAGAGAATGAGATGGTTGGATGGCATCACTGACTCGATGGACACGGGTCTGGGTGGACTCCAAGAGTTGGTGATGGACAGGGAGGCCTGGCATGCTGAAGTCCATGGGGTCACAAAGAGTTGGACATGACTGAGTGACTAAACCAAACTGAAAGCTGTTCTGTGTATTTATTCACAATAGATATTAGTTTGTTATCTTCTTTTATACTCTTGTCCTGATTTACTACCATACTGATACTAACTTTATAGAATGAATTGGAAAGTATTCCTTCCTCCTCCGTTTTCTGGGACAAATTATGTAAAATTGATGTTAATTTCCCTTTAAATGTTAGAATTTGCCAGTAAAACCATTTGGGCCAGGATATTTCTTTTTTGGGAATTTTTACTTGCATATTCAATTTCCTTGTAATTGTGAGGATACTCAAATTACCTACTTCACATTGAGTGAGTTGCGGCAGTTTGTACTTTTGGAGAAACTGGTCTATTTCATTCAAGATGATATGTAGCCAAAAGATACAAAGAACTGACTGAAAATGAAAACACAGCATATCAAACCTTTGGGGATACAAGTAAAGCAGTGCTAACAAAGAAATTGGTAGAACTAAAGGCATATATCAGAAAAGAGGAAATATCTCAAATCAATAATCTAAGCTCCTACTCAAGAAACTGGAAACAAATAACAAAATAAACACAAAAGAATCAGACAGAAGGAAATAATAAAGATAAGAATACAAATCAATGAAACTGAAAGCAGTAAAATAACAGAGAAGATCAATGAAACAAAGAGTTGTTTCTTGGAAAAGATCAATACAATCATCAAACCTCTAACAAGACTAATAAGAAAGAAGAAACAATTCTCACACTTCACACTTTCTCTTTCACCCATGATTATTTACAAATGTGATTTTTAGTTTTTAACTGTTTGGTGATTTTCCTATCATCTTTCTGTTACTGATTTTCAATTTTGTTTCATCATGGTCAGAGAGCACATTGTGTATAAGTTCAATTTTAAAAATTTTGAAGTTTGTTTTATGACCCAGGAGATGGTCCATATTGTTGCATGTTCTATAAACACTTAAAAAGAAAGTATATTCTACTATTGTTGAGTAGAAAGTTCCATAACATGGATTAGACTCTATTATTGGATGGTATTTTTCAAAAACTCTCCATAGAGTTTTTACTTAAAATCACAATGCTTCATTTTTTAAAAAAATAATTTTTTCTCAAATAATTACCTGCCATACACCAATACTGGCTGAAGGTTCTGAGAATGGACGTTTGAAGACTCTGCACATTTTTAAGGCATCTGAATTAACTTCAGTGAGATTATTTAGCACAGCGAAGGCAGCTGCCAGTGGGTAAACACAGGAGAAAAGGCTCACATATCCAAACTGCAGGAATAACTCCAAGTAATCATCAAAGGTGCCCTGAAAATGTAAACAAGAAAACAGGCATTATCTTAATATCACTTAATAAGAGCAGTCTTTCGCAATACTATTCAAGGCAGGAGCCTGTAACAACACCACCAAAAATCTCAAGAGCTAAAATTCCTTCTTCTCAATAACAGAATTTAAATTCAAGACCCTTTTATATCAAAATCCCTGAAATAAAAGAATAAAAAGTGATTTTGCTGCTCATATCAAGTCAAATCACTGAAATATTACATTTTTCCCTAAGGTAAATAACAGCGAAGCTAAAGCAATTTGCTCCTGACCCAGTAAAAATAAATGATCCAGTATCACTATTAGAAATCTTACATGATGGTCCCTTCACATCATGGGTACTGCAGAATCTCCACCCCTGACCGTCCATTAAAAACTTGATGGCGGTGATGCCAGTGAAAATGGCAAAGTAAGAACATCCAGAAGTTTGCCTCTTCATAAAAACAAACAAAAACTAACTATAAAATTTCTCAAAATCTACTTAGTACTCTGGAAATTAACCAAAGGCTTGTATCAATTATGGAAACATTTAGCCAAGAATAACAGCTCAATTTTGAGTCTCATCTTTTGCTCCCCAGTTCTATAGCAGCTTCAAAAAATAAGAACAGCGTGCATTCATTTCCACACTAGAGGGAGGAGAATGTGGCTACAGATCTTTGAAAGTCACATCCAAAGGGAAAGCATTATCTGGCCTGGCTGTAGAAGACTCCACTCAAAAGAATTTTCCCTATTTAACCTGAGTTTTTGGGTGCTACAGGCTCCTCCCCTACAGATGTTAACTGAATTTTAACATCAGACTTGACCTGCATACAGATTTCTTAGGAGGCAGGTCAGGTGGTCTGGTATTCCCATCTCTTTCAGAATTTTCCACAGTTTATTGTGATCCACACAGTCAAAGGTTTTGTATAGTCAACAATGCAGAAGTAGATGTTTTTCTCAAACTCTCTTGCTTTTTTGATGATCCAGTGGATGTTGGAAATTTGATCTCTGGTTCCTCTGCCTTTTCTAAAACAAGCTTGAACATCTGGAAGTTCATGGTTCACGTAGTGCTGAAGCCTGGCTTGGAGAATTTTGAGCATTACTTTACTAGCATGTGAGATGAGTGCAATTATGCAATAGGTTGAGCTTTCTTTGGCATTGCCTTTCTTTGGCACTGAAATGTAAACTGACCTTTTCCAGTCCTATGGCCACTGCTGACTTTTCCAAATTTGCTGACATATTGAGTGCAGCACTTTCACAGCATCATCTTTTAGGATTTGAAATAGCTCAACTGGAATTCCATCACCTCCACTAGCTTTGTTCATAGTGATGCTTCCTAATGCCCACTTGACTTCACATTCCAGCATGTCTGGCTCTAGGTGAGTGATCACACCATTGTGATTATCTGGGTCACGAAGATCTTTTTTGTATAGTTCTTCTGTGTATTCTTGCCACCTCTTCTTAATATCTTCTGCTTCTGTTAGGTCCATACTATTTCTGTCCTTTATTGAGCCCATCTTTGATAAAATGTTCCCTTGGTATCTCTAATTTTCTTGAAAAGATCTCTAGTCTTTCCCATTCTATTGTTTTTCTCTATTTCTTTGCATTGATCGCTAAGGAAGGCTTTGCTATTCTTTGGAACTCTGCATTCAAATGGATATCTCTTTCCTTTTCGCTTCTCTTTTTCTCACAGCTATTTGTAAGGCCTCCTCAGACAGCCATTTTGCTTTTTTGCACTTTTTTTTCATGGGGATGGTCTTGATCCCTGTCTCCTATACAAAGTCATGAACCTCCATCCATAGTTCATCAGGTACTCTATCAGATCTAGTCCTTTAAATCTGTTTCCCACTTCTACTGTATAATCGTAAGGGATTTGATTTAGGTCATACCTGACTGGTCTAGTGGTTTTCCCTACTTTCTTCAATTTAAGTCTGAATTTGGCAATAAGCAGTTCATGATCTGAGCCACAGTCAGCTCCCATCTTGTTTTTTTGCTGACTGTATAGAGCTTCTCCACCTTTGGCTGCAAAGAATATAATCAATCTGAGTTTGGTATTGACTACCTGGTGATATCCATGTGTGGGGTCTTCTCTTGTGTTGTTGGAAGAGCGTGTTTGCTATGACCAGTGCGTTCTCTTGTCAAAACTCTATGAGCCTTTGCCCTGCTTCATTCTGTACTTGAAGGCCAAATCTGCCTGTTACTCCAGGTGTTTCTTGACTGCCTGCTTTCACATTCCAGTCCCCTATAGTGAAAAGGACATCTTTTTTGGGTGTTAGTTCTAAAAAGGTCTTGTAGGTCTACACAAAATTGTTCAACTTCAGCTTCTTCAGCATTACTGGTCACGGCATAGGCTTGGATTACCGTGATATTGAATGGTTTGCCTCGGGAAACAAAGAGAAACCATTCTGTCATTTTTGAGATTGCATCCAAGTACTGCATTTTGGACTCTTTTGTTGACTATGATGGCTACTCCATTTCTTCTAAGGGATTCTTGCAAGAGGTAAGTGATCTTTAATAACTGGAAAAAGGCACCTGCATTGAAGCGGGATGCCTGGACACTGGTGACTCTGACTTATTGCCTGAGCAACATCACCACTCCTCCACAGGACCCACGGGCCTGCTCTCACACAGTTACTGCCGAGGGGCCAAGCAGTGCTCTGAACGGTGCGGTGATGGGGTGAGGGAGCCATCCACGCCAGCTCCCAGGCTTCTCACTCTCATGATCATTCAGTGCACATGCAAAAATGACAGCTTCAGTTTAAGACAAACGCTCCCTGCAGTATTTTAAAGCAACATGAAACAATCATTATAAACTCATAATTTTAAGTATTATTATTGTATTTCACAGTCTTTCATCAAGATATGCATGCCAGGTTCAGTAGATGAGAGCTTTAGTAGAAATCAGATTCTACTTCTAGTCAGTCTCTTTATTTTCTATTTTACTAAAGTACGAAATACCCAAACAAAATTACTGGGAAATTACAGAGTACTGGGGATAGCAGGAAGTGCTTCTTCCAGATGCTCTGGATATTTGGATGAAGAATGAACCCAGGGATTTTGAGTGAGTTTCACTGTCTGTCTGCAAGCCTTGCCAAAAAGTAATGCCAACCGCATGTGTTTTGGGAGCTGGCAGGTTGACACTCAGCTGGGAATTCAGTGGTGAACAGTTTCTAAACAACTCTTTGCTTGCATTTGGCTCTAGAAAGAACTTCCTTATGTTCTGTTGCAGCATTCAGATGTGGTTTTTAAATACACCCAGCAATATAGCATCGATTTATTTCTCTGAAGAGTGAAGAAATCAAGGGTTGGGAAAGAGTGAAAATCTTAGCAATCAAGCCATTGTTACCATAATTCGTTCTTAAGAAATCCTGATAGCCTATGCTTGGCTTTCAAAATTGCGTTGTATCAGCTCATAAAATAAAAGGTTGAGGCTCTGCAGAGATGTGTCGATGACAGTTTCTCTCCGATGTGCCACAGGGCAGCCTCCAGAAGTCACATAAACATCGTCTGGCCTTTGTAGCATCCAGAAGCCAGGGAGCCCCTTCCCCACAGAACAGCACACCTCACATTCTGCGTTTCCATCTCACAACAGGATTTGCAGTGGTAGTATTTACATGGTAACACTATCAGTACTTTGACACTTCTGAGTACTTTTGGTTCAGTCAATTCAGCAAATCAGGGACATAATCTTTCAGCAAGAAGCAAAAAAAAAAAAGCAAACTTAACAACCTAAACAATCACATGTTAAAAAATACACTAGCCCTAATGCTGGCAACGATTGAGGGCAGGAGGAAAAGGGGAAGACAGAGGATGAGATGGTTGGATGGCGTCACCGAGTCAATGGACCTGAGGTTGGGTAGCCTCCAGGAGTTGGTGATGGACAGGGAGGCCTGGTGTGCTGCAGCTCATGGGGTTGCAAGGAGTCAGACATGACTAAGCGACTGAACTGAACTGAACCAAGATACACGCTCCTCTATCAGCTGCAAGTTAGCAAAAGAACAACTTACTAAGATGATTCTGAGGACCTATTCACAAACTTTAAGAACAAAGCAATTATTTATAATGCTATGGTGTATCTGTGACATAGTAACTTTACACATCTAATTTACTACATGTATGAAAACCAAGTTTCAGGTTCCAGAGAATCCATCCCACCAGCCCCTCACACTGCCCCTGGAGAAACATCACATCTCAGAGTTTCCCACCCAGAGTACGTGAGAAGGAAAGAAAGTACAGGATGAAGGCAACAGGCAGCATACAGCAGGGGCTGAGCCGCTCTTTCCCTGAAGCTGTCCTTTATTCAACACTGAACTGAGTGCCTGCTGAATGCCAGGCTCTCTGGTAGCGACAGACTTTCCATGATAAATAACATGGAGACCCTATCCCAGTGACTGAGACAGGAAAATTGCTGGCAAATGGCACAAACCCTAAAAAATATTAGCATATTCAACATCACAATGTGGAATACTGAGCAAGTGAAGTTAATCACTGAAATGCAAACGTGGTGGTCCGTTAAGAAACTTATGAAAATACTAACTGAAGGAAGTAAGATGATTGCAACAGAAGCAAAAAAAAAATGTTTTTTGATAAAACTCAACATCATTCAAGATAAAAAATTCTTCTCAAACAGGAAAGAGAAAAAGCTTCTCAAACTGATAGTTACTACCAAAAACATGGAACAAACATAATACTCAATGGTCAGGAAAAAAAAAATCAGGAACAAGATAAAAGATTCCTGTTATAGCTATTTGCGTCCAAACTGTATTGAACATATTAGTGAGTCAAATAATAAAAAGGTTAAGGACTGAAAGAAGAAAGAAAATAGCCATTAGTGAAGAGAGGAGGTTTAAGAGTTTGGAATCAGCAGACACAAACCATAATATTATATATAGAACACAGAAACAACAAGGTCCAAGTAAATGTGCACAGGGAACTATATTCAATATCCTGTAATAAACCATGTTAGATAAACCACATATATATATGTATTCCTTTTCATACACACACACACACACACACACACATAGACGTGCCCCCTGAAAAACCTCTATGCAGGTCAAGAAGCAACAATTTGGAACAGATATGGAACAACAAACTGCTTCAAAGTTGGGAAAGGAGTAAAGCAGGAGTACTGTCAGCCTGCTTATTTAATTACAGTGGAGAGTACATCACACAGAATACCAGGCTGGATGAAGCACAAGCTGGAATCAAGATGGCTGGGAGAAATATCAACAATCTCAGATATGAAGATGATACCACTCTAATAGCAGAAAGTGAAAAGAACTAAAGAGCCTCTTGACGAAGGTGAAAGAGGGGAGTGAAAGCTGAATTAAAACTCAATCTTAAAAAAAATAAGATCATGGCATTCGGTCCCATCACATCACGGCAAATAGATGGGGAAACAATAAAAACTGTGACAGACTATTTTCTTGGGCTCCAAAATCACTGCAGACAGTGACTGCAACCATGAAATTAAAAGATGCTTGCTCCTTAGAAGAAAAGCTATGACAAATCTAGACAGCATATTAAAAAGCAGTGACATCAGTTTGCCAACAAGGTCCATATAGTCAAAGCTATGATTTTTCCAATAGTCATGTATGGATGTGAGAGTTGGACCATAAAGAAGGCTGAGCACCAAAGAACTGATGTTTTCAAACTGTCGTACTGGAGCTGACTCTTGAGAGTCCTTTGGACAGCAAGGAGGTCAAGCCAGTCAATTCTAAAGGAAATCAACCCTGACTATTCACTGCAAGGACTGATGCTAAAGCTGAAACTTCAATACTTTGGTCACTTGATGTGAAGAGCTGACTGGTTGGAAAAGACTCTGATGCTGGGAAACACTGAGGGCAGGAGGAAAAGGGGATGACAGAGGACAAAATGGTTGGATGACATCATCAGATCAACGAACATGAGTTTGCGCAAACTCTGGCAGATAATGAAGGACGGGGAAGCCTGGCGTGCTGCAGTTTATGGAGTTGAAAAGAGTCAGACACAACTTAGCAATTAAACAACGACAGCGAAATAACTGAATTACTTTGATGTGCAGCAGAGGTTAACACAGTAAATCAACCACACTTAATAAAATTAAAATTGAAAAAGAAAATGTCAGGGGACGCATATATACCTATGATTGATTCATGTTGATGTTCAGCAGAAACCAACACAATACTGTAAAGCAATTATTCTTCAATTAAAAATTAATAAATTTAAAACTAAAAAAGAAAATGTCCATTTTTTATTTGTAGCTGAAATAACTATCTATATACAAAAATCCAATAAAATTTTTAAAAGTTGGAAATAATAGGAGAATTCTGCAAGTTTCTGAATAAAAGATATAAAAACCAACGAGCATTCCTATATGCCAGCAACAAACAATTAGAAATTATTTTTCAAGAACTACCATTTATAGGGAACGGGAGAGTCTCAGTATCTATCACAGATGACCTATTCAACACAAAGCAAAAAAGAACCTAAGCAGAAAAGAACCTTTGTAAACTGTCTGTCACTGTCAGTCATGTGATCTAACAAGGCAGCCCTACATATGAAGCAACCCACCCCTCACCCTAACAGAGGTCCACCTCCAAAACTGCTGAACCTGAATCTCGGGGGAAAACAATGGGTCAAACTGGCTTCACAAAAATTGCTCTGAAATAGAAGAAGATGGGGGGGGAATTAATCTAGATCTTCAGTTTTCAAACTTTCAGGTCTCCGAAGCCCTAAACTCCTTAAAATCACTGATGATATCAAAGGCTTTTTGTTCCTAAAAGTTACTATACCTAGCATTATTTACTGTGTTAGAAATTAAAAAGCAGAACTAAAAAATATATTTCTCACTGACTCACTTCAATAATAAAAAGCATATTAACATAAATAAAATATTGTTTGAAAAATAACATTTTCCAAAATAAAAAATGTTGAGTGTAGAGGGTGGTGCTCACATCTTTGGCACACATTTTTGATGCCTAGCTCTTGAGAAGGTATCTTGTTTGCTGTGTGTCAATACAGTATTCTGGTTGGAATACTCACCATGAAAACTCAGCCTCACACCGCTATGTGGTTGGATCTGAACCGCTCCCAGGAGTGGGACAGCAGTGCACAGTGCAATCTGAGGGGCTACACAGCCCTGGCCCTGTTACTGGAAGAACTGGGTCAGGAGATCCCAGTGGATGACCTCTGGTGGAGACATTATGGAGAATTTCTTTTTCTTAATACTCTGACTCACACTTTCCAAGCTTTCTACAGTGAGTAAGCAAGTATTACTTTTTGGAATAATGTTTTAGTCCCAGTCAAACTCCTTTTTCCCAAAGCTTGGCAACACTGTTTTACATTCATATGTAGCACTCAGGATGATTTTACAGAAAATACAATTCTAAGCTCACTGGCTTCAGTGAGGAAACGATGTACCTGGGAGTAAGGATCAGTGCATAGCAAACAAAGATCTAGAACAAATTCATCCCCAAAGCACAACCCCATTTCCAAATAAATGGAGAAAGTTAAAACAGCAATATCTGATGTTCAACTTATGAAGAGAGTGAAGGAGGAACTTGGAGGAGATGAGGAGGGAAGAGTGGTCAGATAACGCAGGACCCTGCAAGCAACTTAAGTTACTAAGGAGAGACACTGTCGAACCCCAGCGTTCACTCACAGACCCACTGCCTGGAGGAGGCTGGGGCAAGCAAGTTAAGTTACTAAGGAGAGCGACATTTAACCCAGCGTTCACTCATAGATCCACAGCTTGGGAGGGACTTACTTACCAAGTAAGTTCCCATCTCCTTTTCCAGAACGACCTGTTCATATAATGTAGCATCGATGTCAGCCTTTAAAGCTTCCACCTTCTTCTTTATCCGTACATGGTGCTTCTTTTGGAGCCAATAAGGAAGAAGAGATTCTACAATTTGGTTAAGGATCTGGGAGGTAATCAGGAGAGTAGCCAAGCTCTAAAGAGAAGCATAAAAATGATACTTGGCAATGTGACTTAACAAAACCAAAGCATATGTACAATTACGCAGTTAAAAAAAAAAAGGAATCTAACAAATAGTGTATTATTGTTATAAAAGCTAGTATCAGAAAAGCTAGGTATAAAAAAAATAAAGAAGAGCTAAGTGTTAGAATGATGTTTCTAATTTACTGTTTCTTCACAAGACAGACAGACTAAAATACAAAGAGTATAATACAAATTATAACAGAAAACTGGTTATGAGTTGGGAAGACAAAAAAATTAAATTGAAATTATGTTTTTTACAATCTCATGTGAGTCTAAATGCTGTCACCAACTTTGAAAGTTTAGTCAGAACTTATTACAAAATTAATATACCCTCCCTCACTCTAGAAAAACTTAAGAAAAAAAGTCACCCTTAACTGTACAACCATGTCAGAACCACTGCTAACATCTTACTTATTTCTTCCTAATCATATGTAAAAATAAAAGCAAAAACACCTTATGTATACAGCTTTGTAGATTTCTTTTCTCACTATCCTGTGAGCACTTCCCCATGTCATGAACGATTCTTTTTCACTAGCCCATGCACTGCGGTTGAACGTAAGTACTATCTCCAGCTCCCATTGTTGTAGGTGCTGCTCCTCTCCTGTGTGCAGGAATCTTCATCCCAGCTTTGATGACTTAGTAGGAATGGGATAAGGTTCTTAGGAAAGTTACTCAAGTGGTTTCCAAAGGTACTGTGTCAATTTCCACTCTCCCCAGGTAGGCTGAATCAGTGTTCCCATGACAAACCACCTTTGCTGATATTAAAAGTCTTTTTTTCAAAGAGTTCTTTCCCGCCCCTTATCCCCTGTTAAATAAAGGAGACTCTCAAAAGTATAAGAAATGAGGGGTCATAATTCACTAATACACTAATGGTGGGACTGGAGAAGGTATGTATGTCTAACCTATTGATTTCAAATGTATTATTTTCAAAAATAATTTGTAAAAGTAGCATTATATCTAGTATAGTTACTAGGAACACAGCATTTTACTTTTATGTCAGCTTTTAGAACTGTAACTACAAAATCTTTTTAACTTTCTCTGTTATACAAATGTTTTTTAATTTTTTGAAAAATGATCCCAAGCTCTTATATAAAGATTAAGAAGCCTAAACTTTGAGACACTGACAATCGCAGTATATCAAAACCAGAAAAGAATAGCCCCATACCCCAGTACAAAATAAAAAGTTAAAAAAAAAAAAAAAAAAAGAAGAGCCCTTACTGGTGGGGGGCTCAAGAATAAAAAAAAAAAAAAAAGAGAGAGAGAGAAAGAATTTAGAAAGCAATAATTTATACTTCATTTATTATTCACTGTGACTATGAGATCCAGAAGTGGTAACACAATAAAATATATGTCAGACTTTCATAAATATCTCAGAAATTATACAACACTGTATAGCATCTGCTGGCCTGCAAAGTTTAACAAGTTACTAGTTTAAAAATGAAATGTCTAAGACCTACTTAAGGTTATACCAATCACCCCCACCCTGAGACACACACAAAAGTTCAATTGATGAATTCATTTTTTGCTGTTAAAATTGCTTTTACAAGCTTTGGTATGAACTGTATATTTGATTTTAGTGCCCTAAATGATTAATTTTGCACTTTGGTTAGCTTCAACTAATTTCTTTCCAGTTGAGCACAATACATAAGTGCAATTGCTAATGGTTTTGTTTTGTTTTTAGAGCTGGGCTTAGAAATACACAAAATTTAACAATTTTGTCAAGATAATGATGGGAAGACCATCACATTATGATACTATAGGAAACCACCTTGCAAATCAAAATTGATACCTTCTGTTTTTCACACTCACCTGACGTAAAAGCTTCATATCCCTCAGGACAAAGGCAATGTAGAAGAGTGAGGCAAAGCAATTCAGAAAGTTGAACTGCCAAAAAAAGAAGAGAGAGAGCAATATTTAATATTGTGTCACTGAACTTTATTACAATTTGTGGAGCCCTATGCCAAGGCCACAGGTGCAGCCCCACACCAAGGTCACCTCTGGGACTGAGCGAGCCCCACCGCAACCACTGCTGTGAGCCTTCCTGATCTAAATTGGCCAGCTCCCCGGTGCTTTATTAGGTAAAATACCGACCGTAACCAGTCACCTAATGCCACCCTTCTAGCAGGAATTTTCTTTGTCTTGAGGCTATAAAAACTGGCTACCAACCCAGGAAAATCATCTGCTTGCCCTTAAGCCAACCTGCTGTTCCTGCTCTAATAAACTCTATCCTCCTCTCATTCTGCCTCTTGTTCGGAAATTCTTTTCCAACCCACATAGAGACCACGGCACAATTGTAAACATCACATTTAAAGGTATTATGAGGGACTTCTGGTCCCAACAAGATGGCAAAGACTTGTTTCTCCTACACCCCCCAACCCCCGCCATCAGGAAGCACACCTACAAACTCCAGAAACATCGAGAGAGGCAACCAAAGCGGAACTCGGAAAGGTGCTGACAGGACTACACGGCACCAGCACGTCTTACGTCCCTACTACTTTCTTATAAAAGAGAGAGTTCAGTATCTCCCACCCCCAACCTAGTAATCTGGGCAGCCCAGGGAGGCACAGTCCGTGCCCACCCCGCTTAGGAGTCCTACAACAGGTAAGCCCAGCGTCCCTAACAATGAGCTGCCAGGGATGTGCTCTCCTTCCTCTCTGCCCAGCCGGGCCTGCCACTTCCTGCCCCAGAGAGAAGATCGCTGGGTGGAGGGACCAGTCAGAAGGGACCCAACCCAGCAAGCAGCCCAGCCCTGGAAGCCTCTCTGTGCCCAGGAATCTTGGACTCCTCTCTCTCCCAGAGACACACCTAGGAAGCTGGGTGGCAACACCAAGAGAGACGAGCCACAACCACCAGCTGGGTAGCATCTTTGTCACCATGGGCCTGAGCCTGCCGTGCCCAGCCACATGGTTCAGGGGCCGGGGGTGTTGAAGTGGGGGTGGGGATCCCACCATAACAACTGCCATTCCGGTTTTTTTTTTTTTTTGGCGGCACCATGTGGACATGTGGGATCTTGGTTCCCTGAACAGGGATGGAACCCATGCCCCCCGCCTTGTAAGCATGGAGTCCTAACCACGGGACTAACCAGGGAAGTCCTAACCAGGGAAGACCCCCCCAACAGGTGCCATTTCTTCCATTTGTTCACCTGCTCAAGAGCCTACAACTACCTCTGGGACACAGGAGATTCCTGCCTGTCCCCAGCCCCACGCTGGCTACTTCCGGCTTTACAGCACTGCTTTCTGAGACAGAAGACTGCTGTGTGCACAGTGTGAGCACTTCATTAGTGATGGAGGGGGAGGCGCTGGAGAGAGCAAGCAGGAACGATGTGGGGCAGGGGTAGGGATGGGGCTGTTAAGTTACAGTAGAAGTAAAAGAGCAAAAGCTCGGAAGGCTGAGAAACACCCTCCCCACAAGATTAAAAAGGAAGGGAGAGCTGGGACTTCTCTGAAGGTCCAGTGGTTAAGACTCCACGCTGCCAATGCAGGGGGCATAAGTTTGATCCCTGGTCAGGAAACAGGAAACCAAGGTCCCACATGTAGAGTGGCATGGACTGACCAAAAAAAAAAAAAAAATTAAAAAGGAAGGGAGAGACCTAACACACTCAGGAGAGGATGAGCAGACTCAGGAATGAGTCTTTTTACAAGACCTATCTATAAAGAATCTAAAATTCTTTAAGACAAATGGAGTGTTTTACCTCTAAGGGCAAGAGCTCTGTTTTGTGATCTTTTTCAAAGAATCTTTTAATGCATCACACATTCCCCTGTTCACTTTCTCACACAGACAATACAGAACATAACATCTTGCTGACTCAGCACCAACATTTTGAATATAAATTATTTTACAGGGCTAAAATGAGACCCTCAGAGCCTTTTTAGATACACACGGCTGCTTGCCCCTTTTCTAATGTCCAAATTGCTAAAGCTGTTGAAGTCTCATTACGTATTTATGAGAGAGGTTTTCTATTTCCTTCCCTACTCTTGCTTCTATAAATGTACCCACTTGCAGAAACCTAATCACCTTCCTAATGATGGCTTCTGATCCTTTAAGGATGGAAAAGCCAGATAAATAAGCTTCTCGGAATGACTTCTGGAACTGGTACAAAGGCTCTTTCTAAGCGAGGGCCTAGATTCCTCTCTTGGGAGTAAAGTACACAGACTGTGTTAAATCAATTCCAGTGCAGAACTGCAGAGTTCAGAGGACTCCTTATGCACCTTTCTTGATTCTCAGCTATGTTACAGATGGCTGAGGTAATCTCCTGATACACAAGGTGCTTTCAAGCCACCTCTTTGTTATTTCTAATAATGGTGGGAAGAGGCATAATTGTGAGCTTTTACATAAGCAGCAAGCATGTTACACAGTACTTACCCTCCATCCCTTTCCTCCTGCCCTTCAAAACATGCTAGAAACCTCTTGGACTTTGCAAATTCCTTAGACACAATTTTAAACAATGATAATTTAGCACTCCATCACTCAACAGTAGGTGGGTAACTGGAAAGATTGGTGAATAATGAAACATTCAAACCTGAGTCACCAAAAGGAAAATAATACAAACATGTCTGTAGTGTTTCAAACAATTGGAAATTGGCTATAATACTAATTTTTACATTTAAAGTCTTATATCATGGACACATTTGTAATAAGACTGCTCAGTGTGTATGTAAATACACTTATTAATCAATCCTTGCCTTCCTGGACAAAGCATATTAACTACTATTACCTGATATTTTAAATTACAATCAAGTATTCACATTTATAGTCCTAAATGTTAAATAGTATACACTAGTTTCATAATTACAATGGATCTGTATATAAAAGTTCTACTTACCACTAACACTTTCAGAATTAGGTGATTCTGGTAGGCAGATTCCAATCTGTGATTCTCTAAAATATTAAAAGGGAGAAGTAATAAGAAAGCAGAACAGGAGTTGTCGTGAGGTAAGGTGAAGCCTGTGCTGAGGGCAGCCATGTCCAACCACAGAGCCTCAGTCAGTAACTGCTCTAAACAGTCAATCACGGCTACTGCTTCCCACCAAGAACATCAAACAACCAAGAAACTCAAGATGCATTTTTCAAAGTACTGAAATAGCACTGTGGTCTGAAATTATTTTTTTAAATATTAATGCAACAAAGAAATGATCCCACACACAGCCACCAGAAAAAGACTGTGTGAGCAGTAACAGTAAAATTGAGGGCAACCTGTGCAGAGTAGTAAGGTAAGAAATCAAATTTACAAGGATTAATTTAAAAGGAAACTCAAGTTTCCATCCTCACTCAGCAAAAGAGACCCTGTACTAATCCCAAATTGTTATTATTATGTAGATGTGTCCGACTCTTTGCAACCCCATGGACTGTAGCCTGCTAGGCTCCTCTGTCCAGGGGATTCTCCAGACAAGAATACTGGAGTGGGTTGCCATTTCCTTCTCCAGGGAATCTTCCAGACCCAGGGCATGAACCTGCATCTCAGCATTGGCAGGCGGATTCTTTACTGCTGAGACACCATAGCAGGGCAAAAGGACAAAAAAGGCAGTTTCTGAACAGAAGTATCACCTTGCACAGAGAGGTAATTTTAGGCTGACCTGGATTTGAACCTAAACTCAGTCAGTCAGTCACTGTGTGACCTTGGGCAAGTTATTTAACCTTCTGACACTCAGCCTCCTTGACTACAAAATAGGCCTGACACTACCCTTCTCACAGGGTTACTGTCTGGATTAGAAATACTACAAAAACCATAGCTCAGCTCAAGGAAAGCACTCAGCAAATAGCAGCTAGCAACTATGCTCCAATAAAAATTTTTTAAAAAATCTTATGAGAAAAAAAAAATAAATGGTGTGTGTTAGTCACTCAGTTGTATCCGACTCTTTGCAACCCCATGAACTGTAGCCTGCCAGGCTGCTCTGTCTGTAGGATTTCCCAGGCAAGAATACTGGAGTGGGTTGCTATTTCCTTCTCCAGGGGATCTTCCTGACCCAGGGATCAAACCCTGGTCTCCCGCATTGCAGCAAGATTCTTTGCAGGCAGATTCTTTACTGTCTGAGCCACCAGAGAAGTCCCAAATAAATTTTATCTGTTGTTATATACCTAATATAAAGAATTTAAAATATCTGTATGGTTCAAAAGTTCAGGCCTAGACTTCTTCCTAGAGGTTAATATATTAATAGCATATTTATTTGTCAGACTGAATAAAATAATCAGAGAAAACTGCCTATCAAGACCCTTTTTAAACTATAACCAAGTTCATCTTTTACCACAGAGACAGATAAGAACACCCTCCTTCAATGGCAGGCCTCTGCCCCACACAATTACACAAGTGGTTTTCAGATCCTAGACACAGAGTATGATGATGATTCAATCAATCTTATCCCTAGCATAAAACACGATATAGTATGAGAAGTACAGGTTGGATAAGCCTGGCTCTGCCATTTTCTGTCTGAACCTTGATAACGCTCAGTATCTTTCTCCATAAAATTGTGAAATAACTTCTATTTCATGGTGCCCTGAGGAGGGGAAAATGAGAACTATGGATAAAGTGCTTAGCAGGGCACCTAGAACATAGTAACTAACAGTGTATCAGAGCTGTGAGAACCATGACCTGGAGATCATGGGAGTTCCCAGAGCCCATGACCTTCTCCTTATGTCTCTACAATGAATCCAGAGCAACATCTATCTGCTTTGCCAGGCAGCGGTACTAAGAATCCTATGATAGAAGCAATGTTTCTTAAAGGCAGATAAGACATAAAAACAAAGCGTCAAGTCTTACCCCATGAGGTTAAAAACTCAGCAGCATATCGATAGAGGCGGTTCATGATCTCGATCACAATGGCGTAGATGATGCTGGGCACGTACAACAAGATGCTGGTCCACTCGGACCCACTGTCCTCGTGCAGACCCAAGGCCCAGGCCTCCATGTCGAAGTAAATCATCATGACAAACAGAGAGAAATAGAGACAGAGGCACACGAAGGGCAGGGAGACCAGGTAAATGCGCAGCTGTCTCTTGTAGCTGGGGTAGAGCGGCTCCTCCCGGCCAGTGACTGCATTGATACCCAGGACTCCGTGATAGCCTGGCCGGGGCTCCTCGAACTTCCTCTTCATGATCAGGGTACCCCACCGGTAGGTCATGCTGGCACAGCCTCGCTTCCACACTTCCAAGATCACCGTGGACCAGATCAGGTTGAATGAGGCGAAGATCACATACTTGTCATAGTCTTCCCAGGCAAACAAGTAGTAAGGTAGCCCAATGATGGCCATGGGGATTAAGGCAAACGTGAAATACTCCAGAAATCCAAAGTAAAGAGCGATGGTTTCTCCAAAGTAGCCACGAATTCTGTCTATAATCAAAGCAGGGGAAAAAGAGACCTTTAGCGCAGACTGCCGAAGACTTTTTTTTTTAATTATTTCAAGTAAGCTTATTCACTTCAGTTAAACGGGGATCATTTAACAACCTTATTTCCCAATCAGTGTGTAATAGTAAATTCATCCTCCATCAAGTACAAAGGTCCTGCTTGTCTGCAGAGCAAGCCTGACACCTTCCTGGGCTTCAGGCTCAGACCACAGCTCCTGGGGCTGCTCTGCCAGGCATCCCGGGTCTGCTTCTCCTTACCTCCTCACTGATGGATGCCCTCTTCACAAGGAAAAACTCTCCTTGGGCTCATCCCAAATTTCCAAGGTTCCTAGTTTAAATTCAGCCATGGCCAATGAACCACTTTTTTATTTTTTTACTGGCCATACCTCTTGGAATGCACAACTTCCCCAACCAGGGATGGAACCCATGGCCCCTGCAGTGGATGCACAGAGTCTTAACCACTAGACCACCAGGAAGTCTCATAGCCAATGAACCATCTTAATTTGGGGTTTACTTTATAGTCCCCATTTTTCTCTCACTTTAATACTTTGGAGTAATAGAGGTTATTTTCAAAGAAGACTCCCCATCCATACAATCCTGCTCACCCCCTCTACCCAAAGCTATATATTTTCACCAATGTGTCATGGCAAACTTTTCAATACCCTGAAGAAAAATCATTTAAAAGCACAAACAATATTCTATGTGTTAACTTCTAGAACAACCATGGAACACATTTATCTAAACTTTCATACACTCACTGGGCAGAAGAAGGGCCAAACAACATCACCGTTAACCATCTGTGAACTTGATACAAGCTAACTAATGCAAAAGAGGTCATGAACACCGTGTCCTTTGTCAGCCATATCTACATGGGTGAGTGCTTAGATTGTAAAAGCACCCTGCATTGGGACCAGGGTGGGATGCAGCGGGTAAGGGAGGTGTAATAGTCAGAAATAGTATTTCTTGGTTAATTACATGCAGTTTTTAAAAAAAGAAAACACACTGTTTTAAGATAATGCATCAGATCAGTCTATAGGGATGGTTCAGACTAAACAAAGATACCATTTTCCCCTATCTTTAATTCTTCTGTTAATTCAGGAGCATGTTAAAAAACAAAATAAAACAGAGGGTAGGACAAAGTATCCTCAAATGAGAATCAGGTTAAAAGATACCCAAGCAATTAAAAAAAAAAAAAAAAAGAAACAAAGATACTCATGGCCCTGGGCTTCAAATCAAACCACCTCTCTCTCTTGATCTCAGGACAAGTTCAAGGTCTTCCTGAGCTCCAGCTATTCCAGAGGCCTCAAGACCACTACTACACCCGTGCTCAGCCTTCACCATCAATTTGCTTTTCCCCACTCACTTTCTAAGATATAGCTACTGGAGACTGTCACTTACAAGACCTAGAAGTAATACTTAAATTTACAGCCACCTAAAGGCTAAACAAAGTGAAAAAACATTGTATAAGTGAAATATAAAATGATTTTTACATCACCTGGAACTATCAACATTTTTCCTTTCAAAGAATTCAAGTAAAAACTCAAAATGCAATTCCAAAATTGGACCCTAAAATGATTTTTTGCTCATTATGACAATATTATAATGACCATTTTCAGAAATGGAAACTGGAAAGAAAATTTTAGAGCAATTTCTTTAAACAAAGTCAAAAAGGCAATGTTCTTTAAAGAAAAACTGGCAGTAATACTTATGGTGAAAACCACCAGCTTAAATATAATCTTTATGCTTAAGAAACATCACTAAACCAAAAAACTTGAACACCCATATTGACATAAGTTCATGCAGAATAATGTTCAACATTCACTGAATAAATTAATGGTTATTCTTCTTTCTAAGTGTCTTCAGAGAAAATGGACAGATCAAGTAATGCGCACCAAGATCCTTATGAATTATCTCAAAAAATGCTTAGGCCTGCTAGTCTGCTGCTAAGAATAAGCAGAGCTTGGCCCACTCCAAATAATTAGCTCTAAAGAAACATCAATTTTCAAATACAAAATATTCATGGTCAAAGGGGATTCTTACAAACTATGTTCTACAACAAATCAGACACATGTTCAGGATGGCCACTCTGGATTGCCCGTGTCATTGGTGACATTTAATAAAAGCCTGTAATTCACTTCATCTAAAATGATATTAAGAATAAAATAAATAGATCATGCAACCCACTTTATCCTCCTTACCACTTTTTTTTTGCCCACACACAGCTGGTGAGTCCTGCCCATCACAGTATTAAATATCCACCCAAGAAGGACATCACCACTGCTGTGTCCTCCTCTAAGAGAGCCAGCACTGACACTTACCTATGGGCTGAAACTTCAAGGTAAATCGAGTATACCAGGTGTCCTCAAGCTTCTTCAGGGCCTCACTGTCATGCAGCGGGAACACCTGAACCACAATGCCAGACGTGAGCAGCCTCCTCACTGCGGAAGGAAATTATGAGATGGGTTTGAGATTTCTCATGACACACTTTCATCAAATGCTACCCAGACTCGCCAGGAAGAGAAAAGGGCTACATAAAAACCAGTACTGTCCTGCCTGCTCCCAAGGGGTATTCTTCTGTTCTTCAGGATGTCAACATCTTTACTATTTCCTTTGACTATGAAAGCAATACAAGTTGATGTAAAATTTTAAATCTTACGGAAATGAACAGATTAGAACTGGAGAGGCCCTGGTTATTCTCTCCCTTCCACAAAAAAATAACCACTGTAAATAGCAATTAAGTGTATAAGCGGACTTCAAAATAAACATCCATAAATATTTATTTCAGATACAAAAGGAACCATTCGCTACACATCATTCTGTAATCTTCTCATGGAGTGGTAGTAAATGATGAATATTGCTCAATGCCAATGTAAATAAAACATGAATATCCTTTTACATGGTGTCATAATATTCCCTTCCATGAAGTACTATAATTGAACTAACCCTCTATTGAAAAATATTTCTTTTTTTGGCTACTATAAATAATGTTAAAATTCTTATAGATATAACTTTCCCCACGTGCCTATGATTTCCTTGTTATATATACTCAGAAGTGCTAGGTCCAAGAGCAGAGCAAATGTGTATTAAACTTAGCTACACATTACAAAACAGCTTTAAGAAAAATTTTACTCATCTGTCTTCCCACTACAGTGAAAATAAGATGATGTTCAATTCATGCTCACTGATATGGAATACTTTCAAAACCATTTTTCCCTTTTCTAAACTGCTAACAAAGGCTTATGTTCACAGCCAGCAAATACCAAAAGAAAAAGAAAAAAAACGACTTCCCGCTTTCAGCAATCGTTATGATTGTAACACTTGTGCACACCTAGGAGATGAGACAGGCTGGGACCTGGGACCCTTCACAGAAGTGTTTGCACCTGGACAAAAGTCTCTTGCAGCAACAGAATATAAGGGACTAAAACTTACCTTACACAGGCCAGGTGCAGTTGGAGCAAATTATGAACAGTGAGATTCAAAGAGGCCACAGACCAACTGCCACTTCGGAGGCGCTGAGAGCAGAAGCTGGGTACCGCCATGACCCCTGCACACAGCACCACTGAGGGGGCGGACAGAGCAGCTAAGCCCGCCCTCCATCCTGACGCACCAATCCGCGCCCACCCTCGTACCTGACCCCGCCCCCTGCCCCTCACCCCGAGGAGCGAGCAAGGGCGCCTGTTACCGCTTTCCCAGGTGCTGCAGCATGAGTCCCAGGAAAGCCTTGCCTGAATTTCACCTGGCCTCTCTTCAATTTGTGTTGAATAAAGAGGCCAAGAACCCAGGTCGGCTACAGATAGACAAACAAATTTAACTGAAGACAATATCCCCCAGTGATAATAAATGAACACGGCGTAATCTTTCACCCATGATTATTTAGAGTGACTCTGGGTGAGCGGGTCTTCGGGTCTTTCCGAAAAAATGTGTTCTGTTCATGGAGAACTCAGACGCACTGCCTTGTGCCCTATCTGGGGAGATGGGGTACTTTTCACACGAGTTTCCAGCAGTCTCTTCCTAAAGACTATGGCTGCTTATAAAATGGTACTCATCAAGAAAGAAAGGCCTGCTGTTTGCATCCATGGACAAGCTCTGAGTTCTTTAAGGTTTATCAGCTCATCCCTACTGAGGGCTGCCTTCTTTATCTCCAGGCTACCTTGTTCCCACAGACATGTGATAAACATATCAGGCAACAGGCCCCTGGAGGAGGACAACAAGTAAGCATCTGCAGCGTGGAAGAGAAACATGACTTAAGTTTTCCATGTAGAAATACTACATGTAACAAAGAGAGATGGCATCTCAGGACAGAGGTCCTATTACAAAACTTTCAGTGTAATTTTAAAGAAAACCTAACTTCTTAGAAATAGGGGGGGAAAGGATAATAAAGAGGAGATATTTGATACTAACAATAGGAAAAATTATCAATATGATCATGAGAGATACTGTCTTTGGTTAAATTTGTTCCTCTCAGATATGTGTAGAAGTATTAAAATCTTACTGGTCAAACGACTCCTGGAAGCAGGAAGTGTTTTTCTTTTGATACGTTGTTTGTGAGTGTAGGCCTTTGTTATCAGCTTAGAAAAGATAAAACTGATTTTGAATATACAAGAAAAAGTACAGCTCACCAAAAAAAAGGATTCTTAATAGCTGGTTCTCCTTACACCTCATGCATAAGTTATACAGAAGGGATAAGTCTTGAAAAGCTAGGGATGATAAAAAGCCTCATTCTCCATGACTGAAAAAGGTATATACTCAAAATATCAGCAACTAAAAGTATATGGTTTAAGTTATATCAGCTCTGGTGCTGTCAAATCCATTTTTTAAACATTTTTATTCTAAAGCATTTCAGTGAATTGTTTTCTTCAGCTAACAGGAATGAAAGGCAATCACCCACATCAGTTCTGATTCTTAGCCCATACTGAGGGATGCACAGCTGTATCTTATTCTTCTATCACTATTCTTTTCAATTACTATATCAAGTTTAACTTTGAACTGACTTATGGCATCTAAATTACTATTTTACTATTTCTAAGCTCTTTTTTAAAGAAATGATTCCATTCTGCTATAGCAGACATTCCAGCCCTGCATAAAAAGCCGCTTGTAAACCTCTAAAAATAGGGTTGCAAACCAAGGGACTCAGAGAGACTATAAAGCTGCAAGTCCTAAATTACTGGGCTTCTCTTCACCACCAATGCCAAAAGCATGGTTCTGGTTTCAGCTTCTAAAAATAGAGGAGGTTTTTTTTTTTTTTCTTCAGTCAGTCCTTGGACTTTCCTCTCTTCTCTTGTCAACTAAAAATGTAATTAACATGAGCCTTACCGTCAAAGGAAAATATAATGCTGTCCATGCCTATTTAAAGAAAGTAACAATTTAGGACTTCCTTGGAGGTCCAGTGGCTGACTCTGTGCTCCCAATGCAGGGGGCCTGGGTTTGAGCCCTCCTCTGTCTGATCAGGCAAACAGATCCCACATGTTGCAAAAGAAGGGTTCGCATACCACAACAAAGATCCCACAGGCCGAAATCGAGACCCGGTGCAGCCAAACAAAAATAAATATTAAGAAATAAAGAACAATTTAAACCAAGACTCCTTTCTTTAAGAACGCTGAATGAGCCACTGTCAAGCACTAGAACTATTACTATTACAACCGTTTAAGAATTAGTCATACTAACCATCATCTAATTTAAGGGAGACTGTAATTTGGCTTATACTAGGACCCTCTGAATAAAATAATGCAATGACAATACTAACACAGCCTTCAGTTAATGTGACATAAAAATAAACACAAAAGTCCCTCTCACAATTCCTTACAGTGTCTCTGTGCAACAGGGAGAAACTGGTGATGCTGTTTCCATTCCAGCAGAGGGGTGATGAGCACACAGCACCCCCAGGGAGAGGAGGCTGCAGGGGAACACAGGGCCCCTGCTGCCCCTGCCACTGGCCCCCGTCCCAGGCCCTGCCTGCATCTAGGGCTCAGGTGTGAACAGACCCCTCCTGTCTTAAAGAGGAGCAAGCTGCTTCTCAGGGATACCTGTGTTTTCAAAATGCATTTTTATATTCCTGTATTGTTTTCATCCCTGCTTAACATAATAACTGCAAATATGTATGTGGCAAAACACAGTGTGTATAGAGATATACAGATATAGATACACAGATATATGGTACGATACCCAGCAATACACACACACACACACACACACGCATATCAATGGTTTGTCTTATATGCATGCCTGCTACAGGATATTTACTTGACATTGTCTCTATTATTCTCATAAGGTAATAATTTTAGAAGACAGAATATATCTGACCACTCTAATTTATCCATTTGTATACATAAGATATTCAGAGGTAGTTACTGTAATGTCCTAAAAAAGAATAACAATATTTAAAAATCTCACAAGAGATTGCTATGTCCCATCCATCAAAACATGACAATCATCTGACAGACATTTTGAGGCAGAGCTTTTACCTAAACTAAATAATATCCCTTAGGATAAAGTTAATATATAAGAAAGTCTCCACTCTCTCAACGCCTCTTTAAAAAGAAAAATTTTTGCTAGGTTACTTGCATGAGTGTTACTTACTAGGAATCAACAGGCAAAGGCAATCAGAGAGTCTGAGGAGATCTCAGCTCACACAGAAAACCAGAAAAGGGATGCCCCAAGATGGCCGCTGATGACTAAGACACAGAACAGGGGCCTTCTGGTGACCAGTGGTGGCAGAAAGACATCCCTGTCCTGCTCTTGTTCGTGAGGCCAAAGTAAAAACAACAAAGGAAATAAGAACCATAAAGGGAAACCCTACCTTTGACGATAGTAAAACAAACAACAACAACAAAAAAACTATAACGTGAGAAGAGAATCTATGAAAAGTGGCCTTAAAAACCAGCCCAGGGTTCTAAGCTAAGAGCAAGCTGAGGCCAGGCAGGCAGGGGACAGGGTTCGCCTGCACATTGAGGGGTGGGAAACTACTGTCCCCATACCCAGAATGCAGGCTAAGGGGGTGCTCCCTGCCTGGGACCACAGCCAGACCAGAGACACAAGGTTGGAGGAGGGAAGGGGCACGTCTGCCATCTTGGGAAAAGAGCCGCCTACTGGCACGGAGGGATGGACACAGGCAGCACAGCAGCTGTGGTCTTGGTTGGTTAAAGACAGACGGAAAGGTCAAACCCAGCAACACTCCTCTTAAGAACAGGGCTCCAGGATTTAACCCTCCCTGGTGGTCCAGTGGTTAAGAATCCACCTTCTAAGGCAGGGGATGAGGGTTCAATCTCTGGTGCAGGAACGAAGATCCCACATGCCACAGGGCAGCTAGACCCATACACCACAACTACTGAGGCTGAGCACTGGAACGAAATGATCCTGCATGATGCAACTAAGACCCAACACAGTCAAATAAATGAAGAAATAAAGAAAAGCGCTCCACGGAGGCTCTAAGATGACTCAAGGAGAACACATCGTCAGGCAGAATCCCAGTTCCTGACAACCACAGCTCCTGACTGGAGGCCCCTCAACATCCCCTCTTCCCAATACACACACTTCCTTCCCAAAACAGCTGGTCTGGAAAAAATAGGGGTTCATTAAGAAAATAAGCAAATGCCACAAATAAACTGACATCAAACTATGCAAGAATACTATAAGAGAAAAGAGGAAAGTCATTTTTTAAAAAAGGTAGAGAAGAAACACAGCAAAAAAGTTACAGCACAGAGCAAAGAAAAATTATGGAATTCTTCAAGGAGTTCATGAAATTAAAGCAAGCCACATTTCTGAAATTAAAATCAAGGTAAACCTATGAGAGCTGATGGTGGGAGCAAAATATCAGAAAAGTAAAACTATTACAGATACAGAGAAAGTCACAGTAAAAGCTACTGAAAAAGTAAAGACTGAAAGAACAAAGCTGTAAAATGGTGGACACACCTAAAAAATTACGTAAAAACTTTAAAATATTTCAGGGAATATATAAGATATATATATACACAAGTATATGCATTACATATATATATATACACACATACATATACACAAATGGCATTCTTAAAGACAAGAGTAGAAAATAAAACCAAATTACTCTTCAAAGGTAACTGAAGAAAATACTTTTGAAATCACAGTAATCTTCAATCTACACATCAAAGACGATATGTCCAACAAAAAACTGCTACAAGATAATTAATATCAAGACATACAGAGATAACTAGAAATGCAGACAACGAGGAATGATAAGCACCTACATTCAGGTTTCTAGACACCTCCCAAAAGTCATACAGGTCAACAAGGAGAGCACGCAAAAGCATCTATACCACATGACTAACTCAGAGACAGAGGAAACTACATAATGCAGTTTACATGGAAGTCAGGCAGTAAAGAATGAACACACTCTCGGTTCCCGAGTGTACACGGGACATTTTCCAAGACAGACCATATGTTAGGCCTCAACAGATTTAAAAAGATATGGATTATAAAAAGTATCCTCTGACCACAGTGGGATGAAGTTGGAAATCAATAACAGAAGGAAAACTGAGGAATTCACAAATGTGTGTAAAGTAAACATCACATTCTGAAACAGCCAGTGGGTCAAGCAAGAAACTACAGGGGAAATTAGGAAATACCTAGAAATGAATGAAAACTGAACACAACATACCAAAACATATGGGACACGGAGAAAGCCAGTCTAACAGGGAAGTTTAGAGCAATAAATGCTTCTATTTAGAAACAAGAAAGATCTCAAACAACCTAACTTTACTATTAAGGAATTAGCAGAAGAAGAGCAATTTAAACCCAAAACTAGCAGAAGGAAGAAAATAAAAAAGACTAGAACAGAGATAAATCAAACAGGACAGAAAGATAACAGAGAAAATGACAAAAACCAAACACTGGTTCTTTGAAAAGATCAACAAAACTGACAAATCTTTAGCTAGATAAACTGAGAAAAACAGACAACATAGACTACTAAAATCAGAGATGAAAATGGGTACATTGCTATTGATTCTAAAGAAATCAGAAAGATTGTAAGAGTATACTATGAATACTTGTACACCAACAAACTGGCTAGCCTAGATGAAATGGACAAATTCCTAGAAACACAAAACATAGCAAAACTAAATCAGGAAGGAAGAGAAAATGTGAACAGATTTATAACTATAAAGAAGTAACTAAAAAAAATCTCATGATAAAGAAAAAACCTGAACTTGATACCTTCACTGGTGAATTTTACCACTATTTAAAGGAAAACTAATACCAATCCTTCTCCAATTTTCCCCAAAATTTTAAGAGGAAGGAACACTACTAACTCACTCTATGAGGCCAGAATTACCCTGACACGAAGTCAGACAAAAGCACTACAAGAAGAGAAAACTATAGATCAATATTCCTCATGAACAATGATGCAAAAATCCTCAGCAAAATACTAGCAAACTCAATTCAGCAACATGTTAAAAGGATTATACACCATGACGAGTGGGATTTATTCTGAGAATTCAAGGATAGTTCAATATACTAAAATCAATCTATGTAATACATAGAATGAAGGGGAGAAAAAAAAACCTCACATCATGTCGAATGGTGAAAGAATGAAAATTTTCCTCTAAAATCAGAAATAAGACAAAGATGACCACTTTCATCACTTTTATTCAACATGCTATTGGAAGTTTTAGCCTGAGGAAATAGGCAAGGAAAAGAAATAAAAGACATCAACACTGAAAAATTAGAAGTAAAACTGTCTCTGTTCATGGATGATATCATCTTATATGTAGAAAACCCTAAAATTTCCACAAAAATACTATCAAAGCCAATAAATGAAGTCAGTAAAGTAGCAGGACACAAAGTCAACACCTAAAAATCAGTTTCATCTCTATACACTAACAATGAACTATCTGAAAAGATAATTACAGAAACAATTCTATTTTCAATAACATCATGAAGAATAAAATACTTAGGAATTAACTAAGGAGCTGAAGGGCTTCCCTGGTGGCTCAGATGGTAAAAAATCTGTCTCCAGGGTGGGAGACCCAGGTTGAATCCCTGGGTGAGGAAGATCCCCTGGAGAAGGGAATGGCAACCCACTCCAGTACTCTTGCCTGGAGAATCCCATGGACCGAGGAGCCTGGAGGGCTACAGTCTATGGGGTCACAAAGAGTCAGACACGACTGAACTACTGACACACAACACACACAAGGAGATGAAAGACTTATACAAATAAAAACTATAAAACAATGCTCTAAGAAATTAAAACATATCCCATATCTATGGGAGTTTATCTTGTTAAAATGTCAATACTATATGAAGTAATCTACAAATTCGATGCAATTCCTACCAAAATCCCAATGATGTCTTCTGCAAAATTAGAAACATCCATCCTAAAATGCGTATCGAATTTCATGGAAACTCAAACAGCCAAAACAATTTTAAAAAAGAAAAACTAAACTTCCTGATTTCAAAACTTACCACAAAACCATAATCATCAAAACAGTGTCATACTAGCGTACAGACAGACTACATAGGCCAAAGGAATAGAATAGAGAGCTCAGAAACGAGCCCTCACATATGTGGTCAAATTACCAGAGTACCAGGGTGACTCAATGAGTGAAGAATAGTTTTTCACAAATGGGTGCTAGGAAAACTGGATATCCACACGCAAAAGAATGAAGTTGCTTAACACAATACACAAAAATTAACTCAAAATGGATTAAAAACCTAAACATAAAATCCAAAACTATAAAGTTCCTAACATAAAACATAGAGAATAAGCTTCAGGACAGTGTCTTTGGCAATAATTTCTTAGATATGAACCAAAGGTACAGGAAAATGTTAAAATTTTGTGCATCAAAAGACAGTATCACCAAAGTAAAAATTGGCAGCCCACAGAATGGGAGAAAACATCATTTGCATATCATATATCTCATAAGGGATTAACATCCAGAATACATAGAGAATGCCTAAAACTCAACAATCACAACAAACACTTGATTCAAAAATAGGCGAAGGACATGCATAGACATTTCTCCAAAGAAGACATATACTCAGTATCAACAATCACTAGGTAAGTGCAAGTCAAAAACTACAATGAGATAGCACCTCACACCCGTTAGGATGGCTACTATCAAAATATCAGAACATAGTAACTGTTGGCAAGGAAGTGGAAAAACTGCAATGTGGAAATCTGAAATGGTATAGTCCCTGTGGAAAACAGGATGGAAGTACTTCAAAAAAATTAAAAATAGATTTCCATATGATCCAGGAATTCCATTTCTTGTTATATACCAGAAGGAATTGAAAGCAGGATCTCAAAGAAATGTGTATACCCATGGTCATTACATACCATCATTACTCACAATAACCAAAAAGTGGAGACAACCCAAGCAGCCACTGATGAAAGAATGGGTAAACAATATGTGGTACATACCTACAATGGAACACTGTGTGGTCTTAAATAGAAAGGAATTCTGACATATGCTACAACAAAGATAAACCTTGAGAACATTACACCAAGTAAAAAATGCCAGTCACAGAAAGAAAAACACTGTGTGATTTCACTTATTTGAGATACATAGAACAGTCAAAACCATAAAGACAGAAGTAAAGTGGTGGTTGCCAGGTCTTAGAGCAAGACAAGGTGGGAGAGTGATTATTTAATAGATACAGAGCTTCAGTTTCACAAGGTGGGAAGAACTATGGAGATGGACGTTAATGGCTGTAAAACATTATGAATGTATTTAATATCACTGAACTGTAAATTTAAAAGTATTGAAAATGGTAAATTTTATGTAACAACACATTAAAAAAAAGGGAGAAACTTAAGAGATATAATAACAACAAAAAATAATGAGTGATCTTGGTTTAAACAAACTATTTGGTGACAAATGAGAAAATCTGAATATGGACTGACTTGGGCATCTGTCCTTCTGGATGACACTGACTATTACAAGGAAATGGGGCTGGTGACACAAAAACTGGTATGTTTAAAGAATTTCTTAGGCAGCAAAAATGTTCTGGGCCTTGCTATTATCTGGGTTTCAGGAAAATTTGGAATTACATGTTGTAAATACTTTCAGTCTACAAACTGGTATTTTCATTCAAATGGAATTACACAAAATCAGAAAGTTACAAACTGCTGATTCGCATTCAGGTATGATGTCCCACTGCGACTCTTCTTAAGTCTTTCTATGTTTGTATCTGTTCATACCCAGTGAGATGAGAGGAGATGGGAAGAAGGCTCCAGGAAAAGACCATGTGTCTAGTTTTTATTCCTCCACAGATTTTCACTACACTATAATGTCTGGGCATACGGTAAACTTGGCTAATTTTAACTGAGTAATATGCAAATACATTCACACTGAATTTTAAGCTTACTGAATGCTGTGAACCTTGATAAAGAAGTTGAGAACCATAAAGAACGAATAAGTTGATCTAAAGCTACAATATCATGAAGGTCTAAAGGCAAAATATTTAATGGTGAAAAAATAAATTATTGTAAAGTTGTGTAAGTTTTTCAGTAAGGGTGGGAAAAGTCATTAGAATTTGTTATTTACATATACTAAGCAAAACATAATTTCATTAGAATGTATATTCACGAAATTAGTTGATACAGTGACTTACATAATGATTTTCCTGGGTACAATTTTGCCTGGGGGTAACCAGGAATCATTTTTTCATCTCTGGCTCGAAGATTTTCAAGTTCATGTTTGATAATGAACTGACGTTCTGCCATGCTGAGGAAATCATCATTATCATCTAAAACAAAAAAAAATTCATAGTTATTTTCTCAGCATTAGCCAAAATAAAATCCAAAATATTCAAATAACCTGGAATTATGAAATAATGGTATAGATAATAAATAATTATCATAAAGAGTAATCCAAGTAATAAAAATTAAATAGAAAAGGATATTTTATAAGAATAAAAATATTCTGTAATGCCTTCACATAATACAGTTCTTCAGTCATTATGCTAATGATATATAATATGGTTCAAACAACCAAATGGTAGACACTTGCTTGCCCTCATTTAACTGAAATCAACAGAAAGTAATACAGTCTTTAATTTTAACAATTTAGGAATGGATCTGAAGTTTGCCTACATGGCAAATTCTCTTCCAAACTCTCAAGCCCAGGCCAATTTCCTTGTGGAATCCAACATCGCTCACATAAATGAGGGAGAAGAAAGTCTGATAAGAAAATAGTGTCATTTTTTTGACTGGTGAATCCCCTCAAAGTGGTGAATTTCACCTCAATCACTTATTTACCAGTGTATAAAAATCCAGAGTGACTGAGTCTGAAGAAATCCAATCGTATCTTCTAACTCTGAAAGTCCTTGGAAGGGACCAGCTAGTTTGGTTCTGAAAGCAACCTCCCACTCTGCTATCACAGCCATCCTGGATTTTGCAGTTCTTTCCAGAAATCACTCTCTTCTGAAACCCCCTTTGACACCAGAACAGAAGCAGGATAGGAGATTACAGGATATGAAACACTACTGTGCTTCTCACTTATATCAATCCAATGAACATCACCATTCTAAGACTTAGAATTATATAAACAAGTGACATGTGTCATCTTAGTTTATGTCCATCTATGCTGGAGGTTACAAAGTAAATCTGCAACCCCCAATCTGATCCCACCTGGTTTGATAAATAAAATTTTGTTGGTACCTAGCCTCATTCATTCGCTTCTCATGGCTGCAGGCTGCTTTTGCTTGACAATGGTTGTGCTGAATAACTATGACAGATCACAATGTCCACACAGCCTAAAATATTTACTATCAGGCCCCTTACTGAAAAACTTTGCTGACCCCTGATCTGTTCATCAAAGACTTCCTTTTGATAACTTGATTCTGATAGAAACAATCTTGGAACCTACCATCAAAATCTCTGAAGCTGTGTCGGGTTCCATATGTGAAGGCTCTCATGGTGTTATCACTGCATTCTTTCACCAATCCCACTGCTTCCGCCCCCAGCAACAGTCGGATCTTGGAGGCACCAACAAGATACAAGTTCTGATTTTCTAGTGTTTCTTTCTCATATTTATTTAACAATGGTCTAAACAACAGCTGAGCACCTTTGGAAACAAAAGATGAGTACAATCTTGGAAAGTGATAAACATAAAAGTTTCAAACATGAAAGCCTTTCATATAAGTATTCTGTTTCTAGTTTGGCAGGAGGCAAATAAATTATATTAACAATTTAAATCCATCTCCCAAATAAATAATAAATAAAAGTAAGTTGGGGAAGGCAGTTCTTTATAGCTTTTTGAAATAAATGCCAAAACTGGAAAATGTAATACGTGGCTTGTCAGTTACTCAAATTAGAAGTAGATATTAGCTAAGAGTCAAATATTTGTTGGCTCTAAATATAAAACTGCATTAAATAAAAATATGAAGCAAAAAGATATAATTTAATATAAAAAATACAAAAATTTAAGAAACCTAATTTGAAGTAAAATATCCCAATAAAAATGCAACAAATGTAACACAATTATATAAGACTACAACAGACTGTGTGAATGTTAAATATTGAATAATAAAGAGTGAAATAATTTTTCAATGATTTTTCCCATAAATATTAATACATTCAATTAGGTTTAAAGAGAAGTAGATATTGTTATTTGATACTGTATATGTAACTATTTCACTTAAGATTGTAGAAAAAGGAATTTTTCCTAATTTTTAATTTCTATCTACATCAAACTTTTTAAGGTGCATTTATAGCTTTACTATTTATCCTCTATAAAGTGTTGACAGGAGTTATAAAAATATCAATGAGATGGAACAGGATAATGAGCAGAATTTATATTTTACTTACCTGGGGGTTAATAAGATTAACTTGCTATAGCATTATTATTTACATACTTTACAACAGAGGCGTTAAAGGCTTTAATTAAAAAATAAATAAAAGATATGTTCAATTTAAAGATAACACAAATGGCTCTTAAATAGAAAACCCTTAGTGTCATCCATATTAAGATAAATGCAAAACAACACCAATATGTTCTTCTTCTCACACTACAAAAATCAAGTTAGATTGAAAAAATAGATGGTGGGAGTGTTAGCCACGAAAGCACTCCACTCCAGCCAGATCTCCCCTCCAAAGAATTTGCTGTGAGAGGCAGAAATGACTGACAGCCATCTGCTTGTCCCCCTTTGGCTGCAGCAACCCCACACTTAGGCCATGGGCTGAATCTCAGGGGACAGTGGAGTGAAGCCACTGTGCGATGCTGAGCCCGGCTAATATGTTCTCAGAAGTCCCTCCTTCCCTCTCTCCCTTTCACAAGCTTCAGACACACACCAAAGTCAGAAGGCTATCGGTGCCTAAGCCTGCTCCTTCCTGCTTTATCTTTCTACAGATGATCCCCTCTACAAATCCCCTGTGCCTTAAATCCCACTTGGCACCTCTTGCTTGGAAGACCCAAGTGACACAGCATGTAGGGAAGGTACTCTCAGACATGGCTAGGAGAACAAAAACTGCTATAACCTTCGTGGAGAACCATTAGTCAGAATGTTGTTCTGAAAAAGAGCACCCTCTCACCGCAACCCCCCACCCCTGAAGCAATGACTTTCAACTTGTTCATGCGATTCCTTTAGGATTTGTTTTCATGTCACCAGACAACATGCTTTTAGAGCTATTTTTTTTTAATTTTGGCAACGCACCTCCCTCATTTCCACCCACCATTTCCATAACACCATCCTCACAATGTCATTAGATCATCCTTTTCATTCCATCAACAGGACTTTCATTATTATGGCTACATACATGATAGTTGAGCCTTACAATGTACTATGATTTTCCTTTCCTACAATTTACCATTTCCCAAAAACTGATATCTATCTTGTTTCATAATGTGCTTAGTTTATTATGTACGTATTGATACTTCAATCCCCCAAGATGAGGCTGACAACACCATCTTTTTAGAGATCTTATGTTTCTTTACTCTACTCTCACACCTTGTTGGTAGCTGGGTGAGCTCAGAATTCTAGACTGAAACCATTTTCCTTAAAGAAATGAAGATATTACTTCACTGCCTTCTAGCTTCCAGTGTTTCTGACCTATTTTCATTTTTTGGAAATTTGTAGTGTCTTCCTGTTCCCAGGATTCTGAAATGTTCAATCATATATGCCAGTTTCAGCCAGTCTGGGCATTTCATGGGCCCATTCAATCTGAAAAAGCATACACCAGTCCTGAGTTTTTCTTTGATGATTTCTTCCTCTCCTTTTTCTCTGTTTTCTTTCTGGAACTCCTCTTATTCACAGGTATATACCTCCTGGACATTTTAAGGGGGTGTTTCGTGCAGTTTTATGAAGTGTCTGATGAAGGACTGATGCTAAGGCTGAAGCTCCAAAACTTTGGCCACCTGATGTGAAGAGACGATTCACTGGAAAAGACCTTGATGCTAGGAAAGACTGAGGGCAAGAAGAGAAGGGGATGACAGAGGATGAGATGATCAGATGGCATCACTGACTCAATGGACATGAGTTTGAGCAGACTCAGGGAGATAGTGAAGGACAGGGAAGCCTGGCATGCTGCAGTTCATGGGGTTGCCAAGAGTCGAACACAACTCAGCGACTGAACAACGAAGTGTCTGCTCATGTAATATGCACTCTACCCAGGTCCAGCACCCTTTCTGCCAGAGAGCTGAGGGCTAAACTTTGCTTCTTCCATGAAGTTATCCCTTACCACCCTGAAAAGCATCACCAAGGGTCACTTCTTCCCTCCCTTTACTTTCATAGCAAGTACACATATGAGACTCGTTTTTAAGTATCATGTGCTATTTTGTAACAGCTTTTTCATTAGCTTTTTTCCTATTCCTTCCACCTCCTGGATCTAGCATTCAGTCTCCTTACCCTGAGAGTAACATCTTTGCTAGCAAGAGACACGTTTCTGTCCCTCTTAGCACCACAACCAACACACAAAGAATACTCAAAGATATCCATACATTTGACAAGTATTTATTAAGTACCTACTATGCACCAGGTACTGTACACAGGCGCAGAGTTAACAGTTGTGAACAAAATCACTCAGGTTGTTTACGGTCTAAGAGAGACTTAGAATCTAACATTGACTTAAGACCTCCTTTCAAGTCCTAGGTATAGAACAAAGAGCAAAGAAATGAACTTGAATTTTAAAAACAGATCAACCAGAAAACTGTGAAACACATTTGTAAATACAGTTTTATTCAAGTGGGCACAACTAAATTGGAGTAATATTTATTTTACTCACCTCCATCTTTCTTTTTAGTGATGATTCTGTTTTTCAGCCATTCTTTGGTTTCTTCCTTGACACCCTGAGCAAGTTCTATGACGACCAAAGGCGTGAAAGAACTCTCATGAGTATCCAGAGCTGATAAGGTCACTTTCATCTTGGACAAACTTGCTGAAAATAATAAGTAAAGATGGGTTCACATGGAAAAAAAGAAATATAGACTATATCTGTATTTTCTCTTAATGAAAATTAACCACAATTCACCACAAGCCTGGCTTCTTAGACAAAAGAAATTTTCTCATGATCCAGATGGGTTACACGCCAGGCTCACCCACTGGTTCACAGCACCTGTGGGGGCCAGGCCCTGTACAAAAATAAGGGAACAACACCCTTGTCTGTAAGCATATCAGAAAATGGTGGAGGGGACTTTCAGGTAAGTAATGGGATAACATTGTAAAAGGTTCTCTCACAAGAGGACTAAGAAAGTGTTTACAGAGGGTGATGAACGAGATGAACGAGAGCTTGCCAGATGGACAATGGATGGCATTCCAGGTATAGGAAACAGAGTGCCCCTACAAAATAATGACGAAAAATAGCCAAGAGACTCAGAGACACAGAAGTGATTAGTTATGGCTGGAGCATGAACTATGTTTTAGGGGAGGGAGGATGGGAATGGACTGGTATCTAATGAGGGCTCCTGACCATTACAAAACAACTGTGCCTTGTCAATATACAATAGAAGTCACCAATTCATTACAAGCAGGGAACTGACATAGTCCAGTTTTGTGCTGTGGTATGGAGTCTATGTCCCTAGCATCAGCTTCCTAACCCAGCGTCCCTATCTTTCTCAGAGGTATCATCTTTTTCTCTGTTACCAAGTCTGAACACTGTCACGGTCAATCTGGAGACCCACTGATGGTATCAGTCACTAAGGCCTCATGACCTCCCTCTAAAGTGTTTCTCACGTCACTCTCTCTAACTCAGTGATTCTCATCAGGGGCAATTTTCAGACTTTAGACCCCTTTATTCTAAACTTTGTACTTAATGGAAGTTTTAATGACTCCAAAGCACAAGTGCAACTTGATTATTGGGTACAATATAGACGTAGTGACCCAACAACACAGGACATCTTTCCTTTCTTTGGGGGAGCTCATGTCGTGCAGCAGGCTGATCAAACAGACCAAGACTGGACTGGACTCATGAGCTTTTGTTTTTCACTAACAGAGCATAAGTTTTGTTTGGGGAAACACAGGTATTATAAATTAATGCTGGATGCAAATTATGCTACAAATACACCAGGAATGCTATTTCCAGGTATCAGCCAAATGAGAGTCAGCACGCTAGGCTGCCAGGTCAAAACAGGGCTGAGCTCTGACCTTCAGATGGCTAATAATGTGGTCAGGAATCATACAGAATGACAAGAGTTAGCAACAGAGCTATGGGAACTCAGAACACCTCAGACACAAAAGTTATGGTCCAGCAGAGAGAAGAGCACGTTCTATGCAGGGAACAACACGTGTAAAGTCAGTAATGTGAGGGTAAAGTCCTGACCAGAGCAGATGATAACATATTTGTAAGCTGCAACCATATGCGAAACTGCTGTCATTAACATCTGACTCGATAGTCACTAAGAAATCACTGGAGGTTTCTGAGCAGAGGATTGACTATGTGCCAGAGCGATATAAATCCCAACAGGTACATTTGGGGGGCTTTTTATCCTGGTATTCTTTCAATTCCTCTGAATCTCTGAAATTCCTCATAACAAAAAGTCTGGGAAAAGGTTAATCTACCAATAGACTATAGAGGCTTACCATCATCACCTTTTACATGGAAATATCAAATACAATAAACAGTAATCATGGGGTTACTATGGGCGAGGTCATGATGGAATCTAAAGGTACAAAGGTAAATAAGGTCTACATCTTACTTTTGAGAAGCAAGGATACATCAAATCATTCTAACACACAGGCTTGGTGTTGGGTTGACCAAAAAGTTCATTTGGGTTTTTCTGTTGCAGCTGATGGAAACTGTGAAAGAACTTATTTGCCCAGTGAATATAACAGCAATAACCAGAGGTGTAGGGGCAGACTGAGGAGGGAAAATGACTTTCTGGGAAGGGAGCCTGAGAACTAGAAAGCCTTCAACTTGGAAAAGATACACAGATGACCCCAAGGTTTCTAACCAGGGACATGGGAAGAATGGCTGTGTGTGAGCAAACAGCAAAGAAGGAAGGAATGGTGAGGTTAAGGTGACAATAAAGGGTTCAGCAGGGCATGTGTGCACAGGCATCAAAAGTCAAAGCTTTTTAGCCTTTATGCACCACCTAATGTAAGTGAAAGAAATGACAACCCACTCCAGCATTCTTGCCTGGAGAATCCCACAGACAGAGGGGCCTGGCGGGCTACAGCCCATGGGGTCACAAGAGTTAGACATAGTGACTAAACCACCACCCAAGTGAGTGAGAATTATTCACAATCAACAGGTCATAAAACAATCTTTCTGAGAAACTGGAGGCAGGTTTCAGTTCTCAACATGCATATGAGCCCTATCTTGAACTTCACAGTAAATACTTGCTCCTTTCAGTCTCAAAGCATGACCTTAACCTTAAAAAGATGTCCCATATAGTACAGACAAAAGGTCACAATCTCTGATATACAAAGAATTCTTACAAATCAACAACAGAAAAATACAAAAAAGAAATTGAAATGACAAGTCACAAAGAAGAAATAAAGTGGACAATACATACTTGAAAAGATGTTCAAAGTTACTAAGAAAAGAACGCAAAGTGACAATGAGATGTTTTCCCTTTTCAGATTCATTGAAAGGTGGACAGAACCCAAGTCTGGCACAAGAGCAGAAAACTTGGCATTTTCACATATTGCTGTCAGATGTTGTAATCTGATTTCACCTTCCCATAAAGACAGCAGCAGTCTGGAAAATGATATTAAATACACCATTCAAGAGAACATTGCCAGTTCTAGGAATTTATGTTGTTGTCCAGTTGCTTAGTCATGTCCGACTCAGATCCCACTGACTGCAGCACTCCAGGCTTCCCTGTCCTTCGCTATCTCCAGAAGACTGCTCAAATACATGCCCATCGAGTCAGTAATGCCATCCAACCATCTCTTCCCCTTTGGCCCCTTCTTCTCTTGCCTTCAAACTTTCCCAGCATCAGGGTCTTTTCCAAAGAGTTGGCTCCTTCACATCAGGTGGCCAAAGTATTGAAGCTTCAGCATCAGTCCTTCTAATGAATATTCAGGAATTTATACCAAAAATATAATAAAATAAAGGATGTACACAGAAGAAGTTCATTACAACTCTCTTTTTTTCTCTTTCCTATAATGTCAAACAGGAGAGTAGCTAAATAAAGTCTAACTTTACAACAGAATCATTAATACCAGGATGCAGATCCAACTCCATTAACATGAATATGTTTGATAACACATTATAAGGTAAAAATGCAAAGTGTGACCCCATTTATGAATTTATATAGTCCATAATAATTGTAAAATGACAACACTAGCTACTGCATTCAAAGCACTGGGCTAAGTTTTTCTTTTTTCTTTTTTGGCTGTGCTGTTCTACATGCAGGAACCTAAGCTTCCTCACCAGGGATGAACCCATGGCCCCTAGAGTAGAAGCTCAAAGTCCTAAACACTGGATCACCAGGGAATTCCCCAGGGCTACACATTTTTTGGCTCAGTCAGTAAAGAATCTGCCTGTAATGCAGGAGACCTGGGTTCGATCTCTGGGTTGGGAAGATCCCCTGAAGGAGGGCTTGGCAACCCACTCTGGTATTCTTGCCTGAAGAATTCCCATGGAGAGAGGAGCCTGGTGAGCTACAGTCGATAGGGTCACAAAGAGTCAGACATGACTGAGTGACTAAGCACACACACAAGAGTCTCACACTAACATTGTGAAGAAGGAACTTCAGTGTTTTCACTTTACAGGTGAGAAAATTGAGGTTAAAGAAGTAAAACAGTCCACATCACAGTCACAAAGAGGGGCACTGGGCTTCAAAACCAGACAGCCTGATGCCAGAGCTCACAGCCTTAACCACAAGCGTGTATATATACCTACTCATCACATATGACAGACTTGTGTATTATACACACTTGTATTAATCACATGTGCATATGTGCATTTAATAAAAATTCCATCAATGATTAGGCAGATATATTTTTCCTTGGCCATTTCCAGTTAGTAGGATTCATGATGATTTTTATTTTCTTTACATTTTTCTTTCCAATTTGAATTTTAGTGAGCAGGTATTTCTTATGATTAGAAACAAATACCTTCTATGTTTATAAAACAGAAAACTCAACTTTTCAATAACAGGTACAAAATATACACTGCAGTAAAGACCAAAAGATACTTCTAAAATGACAATGCAATATAATATTTTGCTTTATTCCTAAGATTAAAAACATATTAACTTTGAACACAAGAAGTTGCCTAGTTTCACAAGATTTTTTTGTTTAGTTTTGGGTAAAAGCATATAAACTGAAAGAAATCGTTACCTATTCAGGAGATTGGCAAAACCATTGCAGAAGCTGGTCTAGGATAGAATTTTTAGAGCAAAAGAAGCCTTAGGGATCAATTAGTCCCAAGACCACACTATTTCACATTAATAAAACCCGAAGTTACACAACTTGTGGCAGAAAGAGGACTGAAATCCAGCACTCTTTCAGTGATACCATGCCATATGCAAAGAACCTTTTCCCCCCTTTTTTAATGAACTTAGCCAATAATGTTGGTTTATAGTCTCACCACAGCAGTGGCCTTACCATAGCTGTGTAGCCAGCCGCATGCTTTCGATCATTAAGAGACTCACAGACTAACGTAAGTGCCAGTGTTGCTTATGTTCTGCTCTGAACAGTTCAGTGGAGCTTGGTAAGCTTTGACCCCTTCAAGCTCCAGTACATAAGATGCTCTTGGAGCTTTCAACACTGCTTGTTTTCAGGTGCTTCACACATGTGCCATCCACTGGGCCACAGTGTACCTACAGGCTGGGTGACCTAAGAGACAGGAATCTCTCTTACATGACCATGGTCCTGTCCTTGAAGCCCTGTGCCCTCCTTCTGTGGCCCTCTGCTCAGGGAATTTCCATCACTGCACAGTATCACCCCTGGGAATGCCCCTCTCTGGGCTCTGCATGCAACATCACTCTTGTGGTTCGCTGGCTAGTGCAATCCAGGCCTGCTCCAAACCCACCTCTCCACATGGGCTGGCCCAACAGAGTGAATATCAAGTATAAAGTGGTAAGAAACCTCACGGTGGCCAGGGCTAAGCTGAGTTCTGTGATCCACTTTCACCAGAGGGCCTTAATAGGAGCTGGCTTCATTGTTACCATGCACACTAGACGTGTGTGTGTGTGTTAGTCACTCAGTAATGTCCAACTCTTGGTGACCCCACTAACTGTAGCCTGCCAGTTTCTGTCCATAGAATTTTTCAGGCAAGACTACTGGAGTGGATTACCATTCCCTTCTCCAGAGGATCTTCCGGACCCAGGGATTGAACCCTGGTCTCCTGCATCGCAGGCAGATTCTTTACCACTTGAGTAGTACATGGAACCAAAAAACCAGGTGGGGGGACATGGTGGGTTTAAGTGTGGGCATGGCAGAGGGCCTCACAGTTCCTGTTGGGGCAGTGTGAAAACAGGCAGTGATTCAACACACAGGCTTCCTAGGCACGGGAGAGTAGAATGATTTCTGCTACCACAGCCAGTGTCCCCCTTTTATCCAGAAAGCTGGCCAGGCCAGCACCCAGGAATAACTACAAGACCCAGAGCAGCTAAGTTCCATATATCCTCGGCACAGGATCAGTAGACAGCCATCCCAAAGGAGACAGCCTTTCTCCTTTATCATGTATTGAATTGAACACAGGGCTAAAGGAGACCTATAAAAGAACTGGCTCCCTGTTGCTTTTATGTTAGCTATTGGAATCACCTGCTTATAATAAGAGCGAAATCCTGACCATGGTGGCTGAAATGCACATGTGCAAAGAACAGAACCTCACTGTGAGTTCAACCAAGAGGGCGGGGTGTTCACCTATTTTATCAAGGATCAAAAAAAAAAAAAAAAAGAATAATGACCCCTTACTTCTCTTCTTGAATTTGGGTAAAGAAGAAAAGTCAATGGAATTATCAGAAATTCAAAGATTAATAATAAGTAAATGGACAAGGCTATCTTTAGGAATCACCTTACATCAGATTCTAGGAGAAGCTCTAATCAAAATGACAAAATTACTCTCAGTCATAAAGTAGAGCAGCAACACATCAGTGACAGAAAACTTAAGGGCTACACTGATAAGGCTGGAAAACGAGAGATTTCCTAAAAGAAAAGTTGTAATTCTAATTGCTGGTGCTAGAAGGAAAAGGGACAGGACCCCTCCTAGGACTCCTGAGGTCTAAGACAACTTAGAGGCAGCCTCTAAAACCTCGGCAGGTAGTTAATTATGAGAGCAATTGTGAGACAGTTCCCCTTGAGACCTAGGACAGCTGCCCCTCAGAGTCACCTAAGATGTGGGCAGATCTGAGAATGGAACTTGAGCACCGCATACCCCCACCCCTCACTAGAGTTCCACAGGGACACCCCCAACACAGGGAAGATGGTGAGGCTCATTCCCTGAGACACATATCTAGGAACCTCCCACCCTCAGAACTCCACAGAAAGGTGTGGGAGAGTTGAGACATGATGCCATGAAGACGACCTGGTTACAGCAGCCCAGACCTGATTACATGCTGCACTCAATAGTCTGCCTACATTTAGCACCCCAGACAGTCAAGACTTCTGCTGCTCTGGGCTGAAATAATGTCTGAGAACCTAGAGCAACAGTGAATCTCCTCCCCAAGCACAAGAACTGGCACAAAGCTGAACCGCTCCTAAGTGATAAAAGAATGAATTCACCTGATGAACACACCACCATTTACGAAGATGTTTCGGGAAAATTTTTAATGATCCAGGAAAATGCTAAAAATACAAAAGGAAAAAAACACACAAAGTAATACAACAATATGACCTCAATCACGTAATATGTACATCTAGTTATTTAGAATTCCCTGGTAGCTCAGTCAGTAAAGAAGCTGCCTGTAGTGCAGGAGACCCAGGTTCAGTTCCTGGGTTGGGAAGATCCCCTGGAGAAGGAAATGGCAACCCACTCCAGTATTCTTGCCTAGAAAATCCAAAGGACAGAGGAGCCTGGCAGGCTACGGCCCATGGGGTCACAAGAGTCAGACATGACTTAGCGATGAAACCACCACAACACTTAGTTATGCAAAAAACAAAAATAAAGAAGAATTGCACCAAAATGTCAGGGATGGTGAAATAACATGGAGTTTTAATGTTCATCCCTTATACTTTTCTCCATTTTCTGAGTTTTCTTACAACGAAGAAAAGTTTCACTGAGCTTGTTGGTTTGTTCTTTTAAGTGCACACACTTTTCAATTTACCAGGACTTTTCTTTCCCTTCCCAGTATTTTAGATCTTTTCAATTTCATTCTTCATCTGCAGTTCTACAATTTAGCGATAGCTGGTCATAACAGATTCGATCTACTTTTCACAGTTAATTTACAATTGTCTGTCATACTTACAGAATGGGCTGTTAGAAAACATCTAGTTCTCTAGCTCTGTGTAACTTTAAATTGAAAGTAGTCACAAAAGAAAGATTTCAAATTTTTAAAAACCCCACAGGATTTGAGTTTTAAACATTAAAACTCTACACGATTTAAAATATTTTACATATTTGTGATGTTTTTCAGTCCGAATAAACCTCAATTCTGAACTCTGTAAGGGTGAGACCATGAAACACGGTCTGGGTTGCTGGAATAGGATTTTACAGAAGACAGCGCCCACCAACGCTGGCGCGGCCAAGGTTCCAGGTAAAGTAGAAGCATCCCATCCAGTCACAGTTTTCAGGTGTCCCAGGCACTACCCTTGATTTGCATCTATTATTTAAGCTACATGATGTGTCCCAGTTGAAAGCCTGGAAACTCGATCACCCCGGTGTGAGAAACAGCAGAACCCACAAGCTGGCTGGGGTCGCACGCGTTCCGAGATGAGCGATCGCTTCCCGCTCCCCCTACTGTGCAGGGAGGCGTGAATCACCGGCCCCCGTGAGCTGGTCCTTCCCCAGAACGCCCTTCACTAGGCTTCGCCGAGTTCTCCACCCGGAATCACCTCATTCCGCATAGGTCTGGGACACCCCAAGCCCCACATCCCGCCTCCACAAGCCACCAGAGTTCAACCGCACCAGATTGCTTCCATTAACCCTCCACCTCAGACCAACCTCGGCCTTCTGCAGCATCCAAAGCTGCGAACGCCACTCCCACCTTCACTCCTCCCCGCTCCGCCCCCCACTCGAAAAATACCCAACCTCGGCGCCCCTCCCGGTCCCACTTCCCCACTCCCGGATGGCCAGCCCCGGAAGGTCCACCGGGAAGGAAGGGTGGCGGCCAGGAGTCCCTGGAAGCGCCGCGCCGCCGCCCGGCAGCCCAGACTCAACGCCCCGCGTCGGCCCGGGCTCCGGCCGCCGAGGGCCAGGGGTCGCAGAAGCCCTCCCTCACTCACCCGCCGCCTCAGCGCTCCACGTCTCCGGGGGCGGGCCCGAGAGGCGGAGAGTCCCGGAGGCCCGGCGAGCAACTCTCGGGGCCGGAGGCGGGCGGGGGCCGGCGGGGCGCGCGCCGCGAAGCGCGGGGCGCGGCGGGCGTGGCGGGCGGAGACGCAGCCTCGCGCAGGTGGGGCGGGGCCGCGGCGGGGTGGGCGGGGCCTGGTGCTGGGGCCTAGCTGAGAGTTACCCCCGGCGCAGAGGCCTGGCTGCCCCAGAGAAACGCGAGGAGCCAAACCCGGCTGTCGCCTGCAACGAGAGCTGGGGCTGCTAAGGAGATGGGCTGCCTGTGGGGCTGTCACTCCGCGTGGGGGCGGGACCACGGTAGGAGAGGCGGGGCCTCGCCGGGCTGTCCAGCAGGACGGGGGCGGGACCAAAATGGAGAGGCGGGGCCTCCTAGGACTGGGCTGTCACTCCCAGAGTCCCACGGCGACCCCTAAAGAAACACGCACCTTTCACATTTTCCTCTTTTCCCGACTCTTAAGCCCCAAACTAGGGCTTCCCGGGTGGCTCAGTGGTAAAGAATCCTCCTGTCAATGCAGGAGATGCGGGATCGAGCCACCGATTGGGAAGATCCCCTAGCGAAGGAAATGGCAACCTTCTCCAGTGTTCTTACCTGCAAAATCCATGGACAAGAGACGCCTCGCAGGCTGTGGTCCAGTGGGTCGCAAGGAGTCGGACACGACTGAGTGAGCACAGAAGGTCCAGAATCCAACTTTCTTACCACTTTCAAATATAAGAACAAGTCTCATTTTAGTTGTAATTCACTTTCAGGTAATGAAAAGTCCAAATCCAGTATATTATTAAAACTTCATATCCAATACAGCCAAATATCTTATAGATTATAGACTCCTAGCCCCGCTTTCCCCTACCTCGAAGAAAACCTCTTACTCTCCCTTTTTTCTCCACCCTAGCTACGTTAGTCTCCCTGCTTTGTAGGGAATTCACCCTGTACCACCTTTGCCACCTCCCACCTCGGGATCTGTGCCCTGGGGTTTTGTTCCCTCTGTCTTCAAAGCTCTTTGTTAATTAAGGAGATGATTCATTTCCTTCCTTCCCTCACAGGAATCTGGAATCAAATCCTAGCTTCTCACGGAGGCCCTTTCTATTCTTTAATACCTGCTCTCCAGTCCATCCCACCATCTTACCTTAACATACTTCTTTTTTCCTTAGCGCTCATCTGCTTCTAACACTTTATATTATTTTTTGTCAATCTTTCACTAGGATGTAAGCTTTACAAGGGCAGAGATTTTTCACTTTTATCCATGATACATCCCCAGTTAAGGGTCCCAGTAGGCATGCAATAACTCTTAAAAGGAATGAGAGAAAACAGTGAATGACACTTTCTCCCACAGTTCATTCCAGACAGATGCCTTGAAATCCTACAATGCCAGAGAAGTTGGGTCTGCTTTTCTGTCCCCTGACCCTGCTTTGTGTTTACCAGGTTCAAGACAGGAAAGAGGGAGACCAGGGCTAGAGCACAGAAGCCTAATTACTTGAAAGGGACTGTGTGTTGATCTTTCTAGACTCCTAATGCTCTGTCATAGCGGCTCACAACTTACTGATCAGTTCTCCTGTGGCCATCATGGTAGGGGGCCAGAAGTTCTGTCTCTTCTGAAAATCAGGACAAATTGTTTATGAGGTTCAGTAGGTTTAGACATTGATTACTCAAAAGACCTTTTTTTTTTTTTTGCACACTTCCTATATTTTCTCATTCCTTGAATTTATGGCCATCTCTCCATATAACATCTTCTGATATTTATATGCTGGAAGGACTGGAAAAATAAAAATTGAATGGAAATATTAAAAATGCCTTTCACAAAGATGGTCTCCTGTCATCTCTACAATTAACACATTAAAGCTGTAAGTATAACAAATTAGATGTTGGAAAGCACAAATGGTAGACTTCAGTTAATGATATGGACTCCTGTATCTGTTAGCTGTGGCTGCATAACAAACCACTACACAGAATTAGGGATTCCCTTCTCCACCACTCTCCTTTGGGGCATTTCTTTCATTATCTCTGACACCCAGAACATCCTTTATCCAGTTCTGCTGGCCAGAAAGATAAGAGTTCCTCTGGAGTTTGCTATCCTTTATATCTGTTGTGCAGCACCATGCAGCTGGGGCTGCCCTCGGGGCAATGTTGAGGGGAAAGAGAGAGAAAAACTGACAGAGATTCTCTCCCTACTTCATACCAGTGTCCCTCTTCCCATCTCCTCTGACCAGAGGGATAGGTTTTCTATCAGGGTCTAATTATCCATGTCACTGTACTATAGTAGTGAAGTACTGTGACTAAGGAAGCTCTAGAACAGAGAAGGGAAAAGAAAAATCATGAATTTTCACCCCTTTCTCCACCTTTTCATATAGGAAAAGGTAGCAACCTTTTCATATTTTGTCCAAAGCTTTAAGTAGTAATCAGTGGCAGACGTAGGCTGCAATGGAGTTACTCCATTTTGGCCAGAACCAGAACTTATCAATTTAATAAAGGAAAAAATGTATTAATTTATATTTCTCTTATTATGAATGATGAGACATTTGCATTTCATTTGCTACAAATTATTTATGCATTATGTCTACTTTTCTACTGGATATAGAAATACTTCATATAATCATAAAAATAATTCCTTTCTTAGAAATGAATGTCAAAACTTGTTCTCAGTTTGACATGTCTTTTGACTTCTCTTATGCTATTTTATTTGCTTTGTTTTTTTCCCTTTGATTGTTTTGGTTTCATTGGTCATGTAGACCTGTCCCATTTCTAATTGGTCGATTTTTACCAAACTTTTGTTTTACTACTTACTATGTTTAGTTAGATTATATTTAGACCTACACCTCTCTTGTATTACTTTGAAAATCCTTCTATGGTTTCTTATTCTTCCTTTTTTTATTTTTGGAAGAACTTTTTATTACTTTTATGTACAGAACACTCAATATTGTACACTTGACCAAGTTTGGTGGCTAGTTCTTTGATCTTTGCCTTCTCTGGCTTGGCAATATGAGCTACTGATTTTGAACCCAGGACGTTGCCTCTGCATTGATGGTAGATCTCACCATATCTGTCATTGTAATTGGTCCTGATGACTTCCACCAGTTCAGCCAGTGTGCCCTTGTCTTCTGAGTTGACCTGCGTGAAGGTCAGAGTGGTACAAGTCATCCCATGGACCAGACGCTCCAGCCTGGCCTTCTCCTTGATTATGAAATAGGGAACCCCATCTTACAGCACAGGGAAGGCAGGAAGATCATGATCTGGAAGACAACATTAACTCTAGAGTGTATTTTGAGCGAAAACAGTAACTTAAAAGCTAATGTAGAGAACCTATTGTTTAGCAAAGAGAACTCTACTCAAGGATCTGTGGTGACCTAAATAGGAAGAAAATCTAAAAAACAGTGGATATATGTATATGTATAATGGATTCACTTTACTGTACAGCAGAAACTAATACAATGGTATAAAGCAACTATATTCCAATATTTTTTTTTAAAAAAAGCTAATGTGGTAGCAATTGCTCAGGGTTAAAAAGCTCATGTATTTCCACTTGAAGGTTTAATTGAGAAATTCACATGATTGCAACATGGTTTCTTCCTAATGTTTCATGATTTCACTTTTTTCCTTTAAAAATTGGACTCATCAGGAATTTATTTTGATGCAAGTTACGTAGTGTAGATCTGATTTTACTTGACATCTTGATAGCTATGCATCTGCCTTACCTCATTTACTAACTAATCCATCTTTCCCTGATAGATTTTAAATGCCACTGTTACCATATATTAAATTTACTTCTGTATTTTTTGACTTCCACAATACATTGTTTTGTTTATTTAAACTCTCTAATATAACTCACCCCGTCAGTTCATTCTTGAATCCCTCATTCCAGTCATGACTGTCTAGGAGAGCGGCCACTGAAGCCTCCCCTTCAGTAAACTTGTTCATTCCAGGCAACCATGCTGCCGCTGCTGCTGCTCAGTCGCTTCAGTCGTGTCCAACTCCGTGGGACCCCATAGACGGCAGCCCACCAGGCTCCTCTGTCCCTGGAATTCTTCAGTCAAGAATACTGGAGTGGATTGCCATTTCCTTCTCCACCAGGCAACCATAGGGGATTATTTATGGAACTTTTTCCACTGCATGCCCTAGATTTGCTATAACCCATTTCCCCTGGTAGCTCAGCTGATAAAGAATTTGCCTGCAACACAGGAGATCCTGGTTCAATTCCTGGGTCAGGAAGATCCCCTAGAGAAGGGATAGGCTACCCACTCCAGTATCCTTGGACTTCCCTGGTGGTTCAGATGGTCAAGAATATGCCTGCAATGCGGGAGACCTGGGTTCAATCCCTGGGTTGGGAAGATTCCTTGGAGAAGGGAACAACTACCCACTCCAGTGTTTTAGCCTGGAGAATTACATGGACAGGGGAGCCTGGTGGGCTACAGTCCACGGGTTTGCAGAGTCAGACATGACTGAGCGACTTTCACTTTCACTTTTCAGGCTTCCCTGTAGCTCAGTTGGTAAAGAATCCACCTGCAATGCAGGAGACCCTGGTTGGATTCCTGAGTTGGGAAGATCTGGAGAAGGGATAGGTTGGTTACCCACTCCAGTATTCTTAGGCTTCCCTGGTGGCTTAGTCAGTAAAAAATCCACTTACAATGTAGGACACCTGAGTTTGATCCCTGAGTTGGGAAGATCCCCTGGAAGAAGGCATGGCAACCCTCTCCAGCATTCTTCTCTAGAGAATCTGCATGGACAGAGGAGCCTTGTAGGCTACAGTCAGTGGGGTTGCAAAGAGTCGGACAGGACTGAGTCACTAGGCACAGCATATTTTCCCCTAGTGGCAAGTTCACCATTATCTTCAAACCTAGCCAGGTCAGACCCAATCCCAGATTCCTATCTTGAGGGTCTCATTTCTGCAACCACTTCCAATATCAAATATGTCAGACAAATATCAATAGAGAAAACAGAAATCACCCCATGTATTTCACACAGGAAGAGATTGAATAAAGAGAATTAAGTCCTTATCAGATCATTGGAAGGCCTGCAGCAGCACTTCTAGGCTAGATATCTTGGAGTGAATAACACTGCCAAACTGGTCCACCATGGAAGCTTCTACTTCTGAGGCTACTGGAGCCATGCTAACGCTGGAGCCACAGCCTCCGCCTGAGTGTAGAAAAGGGGCATCTTATCCTGTTGGATCTCAGAGTTGGATCAAAAGCTGCCACAACCACTGCTGCTTCCTGACACCTGGAAAGCTTGAGAATAAAGAAGGAACTGGCTGCAATGAAATCACATCCTTCTCCTCCTGTGGCAGGGCCAGGAGCCACAGGAGGATGGTTTCCTAACTCCCACCTTCCTGATCTCAAATGAATACATCTAATTAGGGAAACAGATGCTATTTTTAGGCTCCCAACCCCTTACCTAGCACTTCTTCATATAAATCTGTCCCATTTCTTATGAAGTTTCTTCCCAGGTAATTTGCCTTTCTCATCACTAGTATAAATAAGATCTTTTCTTCCGTTATAGCTTCTATTTGATTTTTATTATTGCCTGTTATATGAACATTATGCATATTAATTTTATGCTCTGAATAAAATCTTTTACAGTTTATAAGTGGTTTATTCCATGACAATCCCCAATTTTAATCACACTACCTGAAAATTATGCTTTTCCTTCCTTCTTATCTGATTTCTGACATTAATACGCTCACTCTTCCCTACAGCTTGGGATTCCCAGATGGCTCAGTGGTAAAGAATCCAACTGCTAACTCAGGAGATTCAGGTTCGATCCCTGGGTCAGGAAGATCCCCTGGAGGAGGAAATGTCAACCTACTCCAATATTCTTACCTGGAGAATCCCATGGACAGAGGAGCCTGGCAGACTACAGTCCAGAGGGTCACAAAGCATTGGACATGACTAAGTAACTGAGCATATTCCTAGAGTACAGCTAACCCTTGCACTCCTGTTAAGACTTTGTTTAAGATGTCATTCCCTCAATAAGTCCTACTCTGATCTCCCTATTGAAAAGTGTAACCTACTCTCTCTAGTCCTTTGAAACTCTATCTTGCTGTTTTCAATCCTGCTCTCCATGGTCCTTACTGAGTTTTCTTTCGTGTCTGTTCTTTCACCGACTGCTTCCAATTTTCCTTCAATTCTTTGATGACTTTTTCTCTCCCCCTTCACTTCTTTCTGAAGTGCTGCCGGCTCCTGTTTTATCTTCTGTCTCACCTTCTCCCACGTGAGCTGCTTGCAAGCTTTAGATGTTGTTAGGATTCAGGTTCCTGGCTGGAAGGAGTTTTTCTCATGGCTTGGCATAAGCAAGTGAATTTAGCGTTTATTTCTTCTCAGTGAAAAAATAGGCAGCTGTAGGGTTGCTCATAGCACGGTCCTCCTCTCTCTGAGCTCGCTGGCAGGCTTTCTCCTGAAAATACATGTTATTTCTGCCTGTGTCTTCCCTGAGCTTTGCTCTCTTTGCTTCTGCCTTCATTCTCCGCATGCTGCTCTTCGAGCTGAGGTTTGGCTTTGTCCACCGTCCACTCTGAGCCCTTTGCCTTGGAGGATCCACCAGCCCCACCTGAGATCTGCTCTCATGACATGGGTGTGCTGACTCCACTTCTGCCCATGTCCTCACTGATCCTCACTGCCCTCTGGATCACTACCGTCAGTGTTGTATGGTTTGGAGCCTCAGATGTCTCCTTGTTTTGTCCGAGATGAGTGTTTTAGTCAGTTCTGGCTACCATGTACATGCATGCTTAGTTGTGTCCAACTCTTTTGTGACCCCACGGACTGCAGCCCACCAGACTCCTCTGTCCATGGGATTTCCTAGGCAAGAATCCTGGAGTGGGTTGCCAGTTCTTCTTCCAGGGGATCTTCCCAACCCAGGGATCGAATCCACATCTCCTACATCTCCCTCTGGCCACTATAACAATAGCAAAAAAAAAATCATAGACAGGTGACTTAAAGAAAAAACAATTTTGAGGTTTTCCATATTGACATCTAAAAATAAAAAGCATAAATTTACTTTCACATATTAAAAGACCCATCTCATCCTCCTAGAAAGAAATATGTAAACTGTTTCCTTCCTCTCTGTAAGTGTTGAATACAAGCACCTATTTGCTAGAGTAGATGAAATATTATATACGTATTTTTAGTATCTTGGGGGAAGTAATTGTTTGATTTCTACCATGTTTTTACTGGAAACATATAACAGAGAAATGACCATTTGACATCTGCCAAATAACCAAGGACACAATATGGCTCCCAGTGTTATTTCAATTTATTGTCTTAGCAGGGAGCAGGCTAAATGGCTCATGGCTCTTTTCTGTGTCTTCTGTGTATCTAACATATTTCTGAAATAAAACCATTGAAACAATAGAATTCCTCTGTGACACTGTTCACCTGAGGAGAACTGCTCATCCTAAATATTTGGATTTTGATTAAGACAAGCATCTTCAACAATCAAAACCTCTATCATTAGTGTCAAGAACTATAAAGGGTATGACATCTTACCATACTTGTGAGCTAGTAAGTTAACCCGTCAGTTTCATAGATGCCAACAGAGGACAAGAGACCCCTGGTCAGAGACAGAGGACTTGATTACTCATTGCATTGTGATCAGTCTGAGCTCTATGCTTCTGTCAGCTCACCTTGTCCCCATGGGAAGAATTTGTGGAGCAGTCCAGATAGATTCAACACACTCACCAGGTTTGCACCATGGCTAAGAAACTTGGGGTTTAGGTAAACCTGAACTTCTAATGGGGCAGTAGTAAGCCTGCTCAACCTTGACCCCTGAGAGAGATATTATCTTTATTATTCTAGACAGAAACTAAACCTGCCCTTTGCTCCACAGGGAGAAACCAGCTGCATTTCAAGGATGTTTGCTATACAATCCATCCTTCAAAACATAGTTTGGAACCAACATGTCAGTGCCTTTACTCAGAAGACCCGTGTGGAACTTTCTTCCAACAGTTAGGAGTAGCGTTGCCACCAGCCCAACTCAGGAGTTTTTCCAACAGAAGTGTATTCTGCAGCCTGGAAAGGCAGCCAAACCTCAGAGTCACAGACACTTTGTGAGAGGACAAAGTTTACTGGATATCTTCTTTCTGTATTTTTTAATCTTAAAAAAGTTAAACTACACAACACAGGTACTTAGTACAAAAGTAAACACTAGAAGAGAGTAGGCAGTAAAATGTAGGTCTCTCTCCCTATGCCCCAGTGAGTCAGCTTCTCTCCCCAGAGGAAATCAGGTGATTTTGAGTTTCCTGGAAATTTCCCTTCCTCCTGCCCTACCTTCTATCCTTTTGTCTTTCTAACTTTGTCTCTCTCTCTCTCTCTTCCCTTTCTCTTTCTTTTCCTTTCTCTCTTCCTTTCTTCCTTCCTCTCCTTCATTATTTCCACAAACACACACACACAAGGGTTGGATGTGTGTGTATACTCATGTTTTCCCTCTACCTGGAATTCTTGTTTACTCCTCTGCACAACCCAACCCACCAAAAACAATTAAAATTAATTGTTTGATGGATGAAAAATCTATAACCCCAAACACTCCAGTTCCATACAGTGACTTTCAAAATTCCTGCATTCCCTTATTCCTGCATTCCACACTGGTGACCTCTCACTGAGCTCACACATGTAAGGCAGTTAGAGCAGTTAGAGTCTAAACACACAGTTCTAAGCTAAAGAATGCAGCTACCTTTTGAACAATGCTGGGATTAGGGGCCCCAACCACTGGCAGCCAAAAATCTGTGAACAGCTTTACAGCAGGCCCTCTACTGTTGTAGGTTCCACTCGGCAGCCTCAAACAACCAGATTGTGTAGTACTGTAGTACCTATTTATTGGGAAATAAATCACATGAAGGGGACCTGCGAAGCTCATACGTGTGTTATTCAAGGCTCAACTGAAGACTTCCCTGGTGGCTCAGACAGTAAAAGAATCTGCCTGCATTGTAGAAGACCTGAGTTTGATCCCTGGGTTGGGAAGATCCCCTGGAGAAGGGAATGGCAACCCACTCCAGTATTCTTGTCTAGAGAATTCCATGGACAGAGGAGCCTAGCAGGTTATAGTCCATGGGATCACAAAGAGTCAGACACAGCTGAGTGACTTTCAACTGCAGTTAGAGCAGGAAACATAAATGAGCTATAGGCGATCAGAAGAGGGAGGGATACATACTCAGAGCTGGAGGGACTGCTGGGAGGATCAATGGCAGATGTGACATCCAAGGTGGCTCTGAGGAAAGGAACAGGGATACATGTGAGCTGGGTGGCAGCTGGGGAGTGGAGGAGCAGACGGCATTAGGGAGGAAGGAAGATGTGAGCAAAGGTAGAGGGAGGCAGGAAAGTGAAGCACACCCTAGAGAAAAAAGGAGCAGTCCATGGAGCTGGGCAGAAGGCTGGTGAGGAAAGAGGAGTCCTTCATTGTGAGGGCTAAATTCTTCCTGGGCATGATGAGTGCAGCATAAATGATTGCTTCGGTCCCACCACAAGACGAGGTTCCTGAAGCCACGTGCAACAACTCAAGCATCATTCAGGACATCTTACTGCTGGCATCTACCTGTCATGGCAAGCAAAGCTTTCTGAGCCTAACTTGAGCCCCCGAGCCCCACTGTTGCTCATTACTCATGTCAAAAGTTGGTGCTCTGAACCCTGGAAAGCCCTACACATCTCGTCTTCTTTCATGTATCCTGGACATAATTTAAATTCATTCAGGGACTTCCTTGGTGGTCCAGTGACTATGACTTCACAGTCCCAATGTAGGGGGCCTGAGTTTGATCCCTGGTCAGGGAACTAGATCCCACATGCCACAGCGAAGACCCAGTGTAGCCTAATAGATAAATACTTTTTTAAAAAAGACACTTCTGTTGTTTATAAAATAAAATCCTTCCACCTGAATCTTCCAGGATATCCTACAGATATTACTCTGCTATTTAAGTGTTGTCCGGTACACCTAAGTCCATAGATGAAAATGAATTGTGACTTTATTATAAAGTCACACAGTTCATTAACCTATAGAAATATAAATGAGCAATCAAATAGATGAAATAGAAAAAGGGAATGTGTTAAAGGTCTGTGACTTACTGTGACTCATAGTTTGGGTTTATTTTGTTCCCATAATTTGGAAGTTCTGACAGGTTCTCTTTGAGGAGCCCAGTGAGTGAGAGGTAAATATTCTCATTTGGCGAATCCTTAACAAAAAAGCAAAAAACATACACCCAAATCAGTGTTGTCTTAGTGTGGGTTTCCTCAGAAGAAGACCTTGAGACAAGGATTCGTGGCAAGCAGTTCATTTGGGAGGACAGCCAGGGGGCACCGGTGGGGGAGTAAAGGAGGGAAGTGGGGAATGGAGGGTGTGGTCCAGCAGGCCATCTGTGGGTGGAGGGGACTGATCCCACCCTGGGCGACTCTGGGAGCCAGTGGAGAACACACCAGTTTCCTGCCTGATAGATGAGGCAGCTGACTGAGAGCTGTTGGCTGGAAGAGGTTTGTGTGTGTGCATGCGTGCGTGCTAAGTCACTTCAGTTGGGTCTGACTCTTTGCAACCCTATGGACTGTAGCCCGCCAGACTCCTCTGCCCCTGGGATTCTCCAGGCAAGAATACTGGAGTGGGTTGCCATGCCCTCCTCCAAGGGGATCTTCCTGACCCAGGGATCGAACTGGCATCTCATACATTTGTTCTCTGGTAATTACGGCTGCAATTCCTGTTGGGAGCACCATAGGAACCCTCAAGCTGCCAGATACAGTGCTGGCTACTAAACCGTCAGGAGGGGATACAGGTGGGTTATGCCTGTATCTGCTACAGTGGTCATTACAGGGCCAAGGGAGTCCTGTGGTGCATGTTCTACATTCACAAATGCTTCCAGATTTAAGTTAAAACATCATCTCCACGGGTACAGAAGTAGTTATAGAGGATTGAAGGAAAGTGTCTATCAAGCAAATTTTACTGTTTCCCTTCAACAGACCACAGTAGTAATGGCTATCTATATATGATGAATTTAATATTTGTCATTATCTTGTAATTAGTATAACTATATTGTCTTGCACTTTTGTGTTAAAAGATGTACTTCATTAAATGTGGATGTTTAAAATATTTAATTAACAATTTAAGCATTTTATATCCTTGCTTTGACTTTTTTATTCTTTAATATATTTGGAACCTTGAAAATTTAACCTTAGCCTCTGTCTCCATTGGAAAGATCTCCATTAAAAACAAGAGAATCATGGAGAAGTTAGGAGTCTTTAGGGCCCTCTATATATCCTTTATATCATCCGAAAACAGTGATAGTTTTTCTCCTTCCTTTTTAATTTGGATAACTTTTATTTCTTTTTCTTGCTTAATTACTGGGTTAGGACATCTTTTCATACAGTTTTTAGCTTGGAATCATGTAACTTTTATATATTCAAAAGACTTTTTTAAAAAGACAAAAATAAATCCCCAAAGTAGAAAACAGTTTGGGATAAATGAGCCTAACTTTATTTGAAATGTGGCAACATAGCTACAGAGAACAGAATTATTTCAGTACTCTGATAATCTACTCTTTGTGGGATCTGATCTAAAGATAAAGGAAGAGAATGAAATCTCACACTTCACTCCAAAATGTATTATTAATATAGTGTTATAATTCTAATCTAGGAGAAAACAAATATATCATTGGAATTAGGACAAAACAAAAATTACAAACCAAGATTTTCAGTATAAGAGACGCAAAAACAAATACTTAGTCAACGAAGTTAAAACACTGTAAAGTTAAAATGTCTATATGAATTTATCCTTTAAGAGTATGTATGTCTTTCCTAGATCTGCACACTGGACAGTCACTCCAAGATGAACCACTTTCCAGCACTCTGCTTGAAGAACTGATGTTTGAACATATCAGTCATTAGACACATTTATAGTCAATGGGTTTAAATCTCACAGTTCTCACTAACAGATCCACGTTTTCTGAATTGGGAAGAAATGGTTGGAAAGTACACTCCCAGTTCATACTGTGGGAAGAGTTTACTGAAGCTGCTCCTCTCAACCAAATCCGTTCTGATGACATTTTCAAATGAGCACAAAACATAGTAAAGAGAAGGCATCTGGATCAATGTGGGCTGAAGAAGAAAAAACTATTGGCGGCAAAGCATCACCCCGTCCAGCAGAGAACTTGCCATCTCTGACTAGCACCAGCTCATCCCTTCTCCCCACACCACCACCCCAGTTAGCATGCGCCTTCGACTTCCAGGCCCCTGCAGACCAAAGAGACTCTGCAAGGTTTGCTTCTAATATTCCCATTTTTCTCATCATATAGCAGAAGGGGAGATTCACACACACCCAATAAAATGATGACTTCTTTTACTTGCAATATTCTACTAAACAAAACTCTTTTAAAATACACATTTCCATTGCCACATTACAGTGATAACCAATATTCATAATAATGACCTCAAAGGTCTGTCAGACTCTGAGGAAACTAATGAATAATTAAGAAAAGGAGACAGGTTTTTTGTCTTAGGATTTCATGCTTAGTGCTTTTTGTATTCTAACAATTTTAATAGATGGTTACGGTTGAGTGTTTAATTCCCCAGTCATTCGAGTAAACAAAGGCTTTATTGTGTTTCAATGGCCCTGCCATGGTAAGTTTTTGTGGTTGTATTAAACCAAAATCTGAGGTGTGTTACAAATCCGTGGCCAACTTGAGCATAGCCATGCAGGCTGCCGCGTGAGCTGCAGCCAGAGGGAGTTGCAGATAGCTGGAACCACTCAGAATTCATCTTTTTCCTTCTGGATTAAAACATAATAATAATTGTGGGAATTAAGGATTACTATAAATGAAATCATATGCCAAGATATTGTTCTTATTGAGGAACCATTTGTTACCCTTAGCCATACTAACAGGTTTAAAGAATTTGACAGAGGATTGATTAAAATCTGTTAGAACTAATAAAGAAGTTTGGTAAAGTCACAGAATACTACATCAATATACAGAAATCTGTGGCCTTTCTATACACTAATGACAAGCTATTAAAAAAAGAAATTTAGAAAACAATTTCATTTACAATTGCATCAAAAAGAATAAAATACCTATTTTATATACAGTAGTTCAGTTCAGTCACTCAGTCATGTCCAACTATTTGCAACCCTATGAATCACAGCATACCAGGCCTCCCTGTCCATCACCAACTCCCTGAGTCCACCCACACCCATGTCCATTGAGTTGGTGATGCCATCCAGCCATCTCATCCTTTGTTGTCCCCTTCTCCTCCTGTCCTCAATCTTTCCCAGCATCAGGGTCTTTTCAAATGAGTCAGCTCTTCACATCAGGTGGCCAAAGTACTGGAGTTTCAGCTTCAACATCAGTCCTTCCAATGAACACCCAGGTCTGATCTCCTTTAGGATGGACTGGTTGGATCTCCTTGCAGTCCAAGGGACTCTCAAGAGTCTTCTCCAACACCACAGTTCAAAAGCATCAATTCTTCGGCACTCAGGTTTCTTTATAGTCCAACTCTCACATCCATACATGACCACTGGAAAAACCATAGCCTATACATCTGTTAATCCCAAACTCCTTATTTATCCATCCTCCTCTTTCCCCTTGAGTAATCAGAAGTTTGTTTTCTATATCTGTGACTCTGTTTTGTAAATAAGCTCTTTTGTGTTATTTTTCAGATTCAACCTATAAGTGATATCATATATTTGTCTTTCTCTTACTTCACTTAGTATGATCATCTCTAGGTCTGTCATGTTGCTGAATATGGTATTATTTCATCTTTTTATAACCAATATTACATAAACACATCTTTATCCATTCTTCTGTTGATGGGCATTTGGGTTGTTTCCATGTCTTGGCTACCATAAACACTGCTGCTATGAACACTGGGGTACATGTACTTTCTCTTTTTTTCTTATGGAAGTAGAGTTGATTTACAATGTTGTGTTAGTTTCAGGTGTATAGCAAAATGATTCATTTTTTAGATTCAGATTCATTCCCTTTATGGCTTATTATTATTATTTTTTGCTTTGTAATCAGTATATTAAAGAGACATTCATACATTTCAAGAATTGCTTAAATTCTGATACCAGATTCAAGCTTGTGAACATACAACTTTAAACATACAATTAAAGCTATTCATCATAATTTGCTATACTACCAACATTAAATTACAGTTATTCTGGAGTGTAAGTTAAATGGTTTAAAGTAAGCCTGTAACATACCTACAAAAACACCTTCCTATCTCATACATGCAAATTACTTGTAAAGGTAATTTAAAGGTCCATGTAAAGGTCTCATCACTCTAACCTCTAAGTTTCCTCCAGAAGTCACTATTCTAGGCTTACTGTGGTCCGGTTGGGGGGAGGGGTGCGGCAAAAAACGTAACCAGGGCCAATAGCTATATATATTAATAAAAGATGGCACAGCAGAAGAAGGGAATGCAATTCTACAAGTGCAAGCCCTCAAGAAGCAGCATGTTATGATAAACCCCTTCTTTACAAAGGTATCATCCTATCACTGATACCACAGGCTAAATTAAATTATACAGCATGCCATCTTCAAGAAACAGTTGAGGCAATAGACTAAATGCAGAAGCATCACAATGAATCCCACTTACTACAACTATACAGACCATCACTTCTCTACAAATTAAGTTCTTTGACTGCTGCCAGTTAAATATAGTTTTAATTTCATAGCTTTAACAATTAAGGGTCATACACTGAAGTCAATACATATACCTGGCATTTCAGTCTAAGCTATTCCATGTACATAGCTGAAATCAATTACAAAGTATGGCCTAACAAATGCTAGGGGAAATTTTTTTAAGTTGTTTTTACAAGTATTAAATTTATCTTGCACAATGAAGTCATCATACATACAGGGCAAAGTCAGAGCTTTTATATTTGAGTTTATTCTTCATTTAACTTTTAAACACTACTATAGTTGAATATTAAAACAAAAGCAAGTAGTGAGCATATTATGATTATCGTCCTTCACTCAATCACTACTGCAAATAAAACACCAGCAGTGAGTGTTATTCACAGGCCCTACTAAGAGGTCTGACACTGAACACCACCCCGAGGATGATGCTCATCATCCTCATATGCTTCTCCATTGTAATGGCGCCATCTTTCCTGATTTGGATCAAAGTCCACTAATTCTACCTGGTCCATTTCATCAGTCTCTTCTACTTCCTTCCTCTCAGGCAGATGTTTTTCCAGCAAAGAGAGGTTATCAGGAGAGAGAAAGCCATTCTCAGGAAAGTTTACCTTAAATTCAATGATTAGGCGACCCTTTTCATAAGGCCTTCGATAAATTGGCATGCCTTCATTTAGCACACACTTGATATCTCCATGCTTGACAATCTGACCTGGGTGAGAAGTGATGACTATGGTTCGGTTGTCAAGAGTAGATATTGGCTTCTGGAAGCCACACAACGCCTCAACCAGCTGTATGTCCATACAGAGGAGAAGGTCTTCTCCTCGTCCAGTAAAAACAGCATGGTCCTTCTGATCTAAAACAATGATAATATCTCCTGGCTCCAGTCCTGGTTCTTGGTCTCCTTCACCATGGAATGTTATCTTCTGGCCATCTTTCATGCCTTTGCCAATATGAACTTCTAGAATTTTCTTTTCTCGAACTATCTTCCTTCCATTGCAGCTTTTACATCTGTCTTCCGCTCCCCATGGCCCTGGCACTCCATGCAGACAGACTGAATTTGCTGAACCATTCCAGGTCCTATCTGATGAATTCTTATTTGCATTCCAGTACCTCGGCAATTGGGGCAGCATTCTACCGCTCCTTTCTTACCACTTTGGTCTTCACATTTATCACAAATCACATTCTTTTGCAGAGCAAGTTTTCTTGTTGCACCATTATATAAATCTTCTAAAGTTACTGTAAGTTGATGCACAACATTTTTACCTCTCCTCTCTCTCTGCATCCTGCCTCCTCCTCAGAAAAACCTATCAAAGATGTCCATGGGGGAGCCAAAACCACCACCTGCTCCACCTTCTTTAATTGCCTGTTCTCCTCCTTTGTCATATAATTCCCTTTTCTTTGCATCAGAGAGCACTTCGTAAGCTTGAGAAATCTGTTTAAACTTCTCGCCTTCATTTGGATTCTTATCAGGGTGGTACTTCAAGGCCAGTTTCCTGTAAGCCTTTTTCAATTCTTCTTGGGTGGCATTGGGTTTGACCCCCAAAACATCATAGTAAGTGGTTTCTTTCACCATTTTCTACAGCCGGTGAGCGGGGCCAACGCTGGTGTGGGGGAGCGGGAAGGAGCACGTTGCTGTGCGCAGCTCGGGCAGCCGCCGCTCCTCCGCCTCTCACCGAGCGTTCTGGAAAGTTCCTATGGCTTATTATTAAATATAGTTTCCTGAGCTATATAGCATGTATGTTTTTGGGTTAGAGTTTTCATCTTTTCCAGATATACAAGGCTTCTCCATTTTTTAAGAGCTCTTGTGTACTTGCCCTCATTTGTGAAATAACTTGCAAATATTCTCTCCCAGTTTGTCATTTGCCTTTTGACTTTATTGATGATGTTTCATCCTGTTTGTTTTTAGGTAGCAAAATTTATTAACCTCTTCCTGCTTTATGTTATTCCTCCTTTTGAGAGGCTTTCCTTACTTCCAGGTTATAAAGTAATTCACCTCTTTGGTTTCATGTTCTACATTTGGGTCTCTGATCTATTTGGAGTTTATTTCAAATAGTGTGAAGTTTGACTCATTTTCATCCTTTTCCAGATGGCATTTTTCCTGTCCCAACACCATTTATTAAAAAGCCCATATTTTCCTCTGACAGGAATAACTTGATTAATTTTAGACAGTAACTTTAGATAAAGGAGCACACAGAGACTAAGGAACAAACATCGGTGAGAAATGAGATCCGCAAATAGACACTTAACTCTAGGGGGAACTGAGCCTCTCCTTCACCATCTGGAACAATTGCAGACAAGTGGCCACTGGCCACTGGCCGCTCCAGATCCAGGCTCTATCCTGCTCAGTGTCTGTCTCAGTCCTGCCGACACCACTGTAAAAAGGCCCTCCTAAACCCTCTCCACTTACACCTCTCTGCCTTTGAGCACGCAGTCTGTGCCTGCCAGAGCCTGATATACCAACAACATCACAAATACACACCAACCTATCAGCCGAAAGGTAGGACATAATGGTTCCATTCCATCACCACCAAATTAGAAAGTTTACAGAGTGAGGCTGAAAAACACTCAATCAGGTGACACTTCATTTAAAAGTTCAGTGAGGTGGGATCTCCCTGGTGGTCCAGAGGATAAGCCTCCGTGCTCCCAGTGTTCAATGCCAGTTTGGGAACTAGATCCACATGCCACTAAGAGTTCAGATGCCGCAACTAAGACCCAGTGCAGGCAAATAAATAAATTTAAAAATACATATTTTTTTAAAAGGAAAGAAATTCAGTGTGGTATTATTTATCTTGATCATCTTCCTTATTTCCTATACAAAGCTCTGGTCCAATTTGTGACTGGTTTCACAAATCAAGTCCACCTTCAAAGGCTTTAAGGTCGAACTCCTCCTAGGACACGAAAGATAGCATTCTCCGCCTCTGAAGAAGATTCCACTAAAAGCATTCTTAAAATGCTTTGTGCTGGAATTCTCTCTGGGGTGACTGCTTTGAAGTCAGATAGAAGGAAGTACAGGCTTTTCCCTGTGGGGGCCCAGTGTGCAGTGGCTGCAAACAGCAGCCTCCTTGGTAGTGTATGCAACCTGTTGCCTGTACAGGTTGCCCTAAGGGACCTTGGAGACAACTCTTCTTAGTGGGCATTTGACTGGGCTGCTGTTCCTCAATCTAGACTCCAGACAGGTATGCGCGGTGCCTTTGGAAAGCCTCAGGGCACAGTGGCCAGGGTCCACACTGGCCAGGTCATACTGTCCATCCGCACCAAGCTGCAGAACAAGGAGCATGTGATTGAAGCCCTCCACCGGGCCAAGTTCAAGTTCCCTGGCCACCAAAATATCCATATCTCCAAGAAGTGGGGATTTACCAAGTTCAATGCAGATGAATTTGAAAACATGGTGGCAGAAAAGCGACTAATCCCAGACGGCTGTGGGGTCAAATACATCCCTAATCGTGGTCCCCTGGACAAATGGCGGGCCCTGCACTCATGAGCATCAGCTCTGTACCCTCTTTAGTCATGCTCACCAATAAATGCTATTTCCCATCAAAAAAAAAAGAAGGAAGTACGGCTCTGGCGTGCGCGCGTGTGTGTGCTCAATCATGTCTGATTCTTTGTGACCCCATGGACCAGCCTGCTGGGCTCCTCTGTTCATGGAATTTTCCAGGCAAGAACACTGGAGCAGGTTGCCATTCCCTACTCCGGGGGATCTTCGCGACCCAGGAATGGAACTCAAGTCTTCTGGCATCTCCTGCACTGGCAAGCAGATTCTTTATCACTGCACCACCTGAGAAGCGCACAGGCTCTGGTATATTTGCTTAAAAAACAAAATCCCTTGACTTATAGTCAAACCCCGAATGCTACTTCCTGAATTCATCTCTTTACCCTGATATTTCTGTTCTTTGCCTTTAAAAGGCTCTAGCAAAGGTTTTTAAACAGCTCTGCCGGTTACAAGTTACTTAGTTGACCACTGGCAAAACTTCCATGGGAGGTTTATTATTCTACTGCTGAGTCATGTTCAAAGTTATGACTTAACCTTTGGTTCAGTGAATAGTGACCTTGGGAATAAATCTTAACGATCTCACTACTATATAAAGTAAAAACAAAAGCTACCAGGAGTTCTATTTCCTATGCTTATAAAAGGGACACTTCCCAGTCCCCTATTTTGAGCAGGGGTGACAGGGAAGGGGAGAGAGCAGAGAGTGCACTCCTGTCTGGTATCTGTCCTGCTCCTCTATACTCTTGTCTTACAGCAGGTGTCACTCTGATTCCGAATTTGTCTGTGAGTTAAATGAGTAGTGTATCAATGAAACAGGAAGGAAGTGAGCAGGGCACAACCTTTAAAAGAATGACAGAGCCCAAGGACATGACATAAACTAATCAGAACCAAGTGGGTCCAAGATGGCAGCTGAGTCAACTTCCACTAGACCTTGAGCCTCAATATACACTCATTGTAACACATCAGCAAGCTAAGTGACACACCCACAGGCACCATGACAGTTCCAAGACTGGCCATGAAGATCAAAAAGTGGGCAGTGGAAATCTCCATCCTAGAAATCTCCATCCTCTTCCCCAAAATAGCTGGAATACTCTTTTCATTCACTAGCCAACCCATCCCTAAATTGGGTTTATTGTCAGATAAAAACTGACCATCCCATACCCTTGGGCCACTGTCACCTTCTGAGTTGGCCCACACTCTGTAGAGTGTGTTTCTTCCACTTAGGCCTCTTCCCTATCACTTTGTCTCTCACTGAATTATTTCTGTGATGAGATGTCAAGAACCTGAGCTTCAGTAAGTCCTGAGACCAGGTGTGTGATGTCAGTTAAGACTGTTGGTTCAAGATCCAGTCGGGGTTTGGCTGGGTTCGAGTCCTAGTCCATGGATTCAAGTCCCAATCTGAGTTACACAGTTTCAGCAACGTTATGGTGAAAGGGACTTCAGAAGTCATCTAATCCAGCCTCCATATTTTACAGGGAGGAAACTGTAGCCCTAAAAGAATGATATTCAGAGAGCTACAGTCATGCTGAATCAGAGGCCTCTGTGTTCTTTACACGGACCATTAGGAGTGTTTACTTGCAGCTCAGTTCCAAAATGACAAATTGGTATTGGTTACGTGAAATCCTCCCTTTCAATTATTGCAGGCATCCCTTTCATGAAGGTAAACACTAACTTGTTGCGAAAGGTGAGAAAGAGGGAAAGCGCCCTCTCTTCCCAAAGGAGAAAATTCTTTTCCACCTTCCAACCATTGATGTCTAGAATTCTGTCATTAGAACATCATTCCTTCACCTATTGAGTCCAGTCCAGGAGACTGGGTTACTTAGTATTCAGAGTACTCAAATCTGTCTCATTCCAAATTACTTCCCAGTCATATTCCCTTGGGCTCTGGAAGGAGACAGACTGCAGGGCTTTGGATTTCTTACGCAATCACTGTGCCTCAGTGTGACATATGCATAGACTTGACTCTTTCGGATCTCATCTTCTTCATTTGTAAGTAGGGATAATACTAGCTCAGAACTCAGAGGTTTATATAGAGATTAAACAAGCTTACTACATAAACAGCGGTAACTGTTTAACACTAAAGCTGCCTGAGGTCATTTACGGCTAACCAGAGGCTGACCAAAAAACTTAAAAAGAACACAAAAACTGGGGAGTACGATATTCACTGGGGGTTTTGTGGAGCTCTGACATATTCCTGGGAATCTAGATGCCACACACATATACAGCGCAGTGTGCATCTTTCGTCTCTGCCTGAGCTTGAAATTCTACGCAAGTAGGAATTGAAGACTAAGACCACCATGTAAATTGCCTGCCCCAATACACACATCAAACCTCTAAGGAAAGGCTGGGAGACTTATTGGATACAAGAGTATAAAGAAACCACTGTCCAGTTATTAGCTTACCACCAAACTAATTAAGCAGTACTTTGGCAGCCACACATAGAAAATAATATAGACTTTAAGAATTAGATCAGGAAAATCATGAAGCCAACCAAACAGCAGCAGCAGCAGCAATAACCAAAGTGAACAGTGTGAACCATAGCAAACCCTGGGGAAGGGAGGGAAAAATAATCTGATTTCCAGAGCTACCATGGTATATGAAATGTTGTTTTCAACAAAAATTATGTTATCCAAAAGTAAAAAATCCCAAGCAAAAGACCCAGTAAAGTATGAGCCATACACAGAAGAAAGGACAAAAAAAAAAAAAAGCATTCCAGAGAATCTGTGCCTGAGGAAGCATAGCTGTTGGACTTACTGGACAGAGAGTTTAAAACCAACTATTATTATAAAAAATTCTTAAAGAGATGGGAGTACAAAATCACCTTACCTGTCTCCTGAGAAACCTGTATGTGGGTCAAGAAGCAACAGTCAGAGCCAGACATGGAACAATAGCCTCATTCCAAATTGGGAAAGGAATATATTGTCAGCCTGCTTATTTAATTTCTATGCAGAGTACATCACACATAATGCCAGGCTGGATGAATCACAAGCTGGAATCAAGATTGCCAGGAGAAATATCAACAACCTCAGATATGCAGATGATATCACTCTAATGGCAGAAAGCAAAGAGGAATTTTTTTAAAGTCTTTTGATGAGGGTGAAAGAGGAAAGTGAAAAAGCTGGCTTGAAATTCAACATTCAAAAAACTAAGATCATGGCATATAGTTCCATTACTTCACAGCAAACAGAGGGCGAAAAAGTGGAAGCAGTGACAGATTTTCTTTTCTTGGGCTCCAAAATCACTGTGGACAGTGACTGTAGCTATGTAATTAAAAGACACTGCTCCTTGGAAGAAAAGCTATGACAAACCTAGACAGCTTATGAAAAAGCACAGACATTGCTTTGCTGACAAAGGTCTGTCTAGTCAAAGCTACGGTTTTTCCAGTAGTCATTTATGGATGTGAAAGTTGGACCGTAAAGAAGGCTGAGCACCAAAATTTGATGCTTTTGAACTGTGGTGCTGGAGAAGACTCTTGAGAGTCCCTTGGACTGCAAGGAGATCAAATAAGTCAGTTCGAAAGGTATTCAACCCTGAATATTCATTGGAAGGACTGATGCGGAAGCTGAAGCTCCAATACTTTGGCCACCTGATGTGAAGAGTTGGTTCACTGGAAAAGACTATAATGCTGGGAAAGATTGAAGGAAAAAGGAGGGGGGTGGTAGAGGATGAGATGGTTAGACAGCATCACCAACTGAATGAACATGAATTTGAGCAAACTCTCAGAGGTAGTGGAGGACAGGGAAGCCTGGCGTGCTGTAGTCCATGGGGTTGCAAACAGTCAGATACAACTTAGTGACTCGACAATGACAAGTTATTAAAATATTCAAAGAAGTTAAGGAAGCCGTGTCTAAAGAATTAAATGCGAAGAAGATGTTAACCAAGTAGAAAATTCATAAAGAAATAGAAATTATTAAAAAATAATCAAATGGAATTTTTGGAGTTGAAAAGTGTAATAACTGAAATAGAAAAAAAAAAAATCACTACATGGACTCAGTATTTGAATTGGCCAAGAAGAATCAACCAATTGAAACAATCTAGTTTGAGGACCAGAATGAAAAAAATGAGCAAAAATAAACAGAGTATCAGAGACCTGCAGTAAAACATCAATCATACCAAAATATACATAATTCAAGTTCTAGAGGAGAGGTTAGAGGAAAAAAGGATGTATATTTTTAAAAATATGGTCCAAAATGTCACAAAGTAGATGAAAAAGTTAATTTGCATATCAAAGAAACAAACCAGTTTCAATTACAGCAAACTCAAAGAGGTTCACGACTAGACATGTCAGAGTTAAACTGTGAAAAGCCAAAGAGAAAACCTTGAAGTAGCAAGAGAAAAGCAACTCATGCACAAAAGACTCTCAAAAAGATTAGCAGTTGACTTCTCATCAAAAACCATGGAAGCCAAAAGACAGTGTGATGATTGATATATTTGAAATATTTAAAAAAAGACCGCTAAGTCTATATTCAGCAAAACTACCCTATAATAATGAAGGAGAAATTAAGCCTTTCTCAGGTACACAAAAGCTGAGAGAATTAATCACTAGCAGACCTACCTCAGAAGGATACTAAAGAGTGTCCTCAGGCTGAAATGAAAGGATTTAGACAGGAACTTGGATTCCCATGAAACAATAAAGAGCACCAGTAAAGGTAAATAAATACATATGCAAACATAAAACACAGTATGAATGTACCTTTCTTCTATCTGATTTAAAAGATAACTGCTGAAGCAATCATTTTAAGACTGGGCTGATGTGCTTATAATGTGTAAAGATGTAATTTATCTGACAATAATAGACAATGGAGGGAGCAGAGAATGGAGCCATGCTGAAGTTGTGTTCAACATTTAGTTGGAGTTATGTTGTAATTCTGCACACTATTAAAATTAAATTGGTATTAATCCAAACTAGATAGTTTTAAGTTACAATGTTAATTGTAATTCCCAGGCAATCTATAGGAAACATGGCACCAAAATACAGTAAAAGAAATAAAGGAATTAAAGTGATACACTATAAAATATTTATTTAATATAAAAGAAGACAGTAATGAAGTAACAGGGGAACAAAAAAGACATCAGACATGCAGAAGAAAAAAAAAGTACTGACAGATGCAATTCCTACCGCATCAATGGAATGCATTTTGGAATTTTATGGAACACAAAGGGAGTACACATCCAACTCAAAAGGCACAAATTGGCATAAAAACAGTATCAACTAAATTGAAAGACATAAATAGGTGGAAAGTTAAAAGATGGAACGACACATAGCAGGTCAACAATATCAAAAGGAGAGTTGAAATGGCTATACTAATATCAGAAAAAATAGGTTTTAAGTCTCAAATTGTTATTAGTGCAAAAGAAGGACATTTTACAATGATAAAAGATTCAATTCTTCTGGAACACATACCACTTACAAACATGTATGGAGCTAACAAGACAGCCACCAAACACAAAACTGAAGGGGGAAAACTCAACAGTTCAGAGACTTCAATATCCCACTTTCAATAATAAACAGAAAAATCAGAGAAGATAAACAAGGAAACAGAAAACTTGACTAGCACTATAAATCAATGAGACCTAACAGACTCTACAGAATACTCCACCCAGTAAGAGCAGAATACACATTATTCTCAAGTGCACATGTAACGTTCTCCAAGATTTACTCTATGCCAGGTCATAAAACAAGCCTCAGCACATTTAAAATAACTTAAAACATACAAAGAGTGGTCTCTGACAACAATGAAATAAAAATAGAAGTCAACAATAAAAAAGAAAATCTGGTAAAGTCTCAAATATGTGGAAATTAAGTAACACACTTCTAAATTCTTTTATAGGTAAAAGAAAAAAAATCATAAGGAAAATTGGAAAATAACATGGATGAAAATGAAACATGAAAGAGTAAAACATATAGAATAAAGCTAATGTTTTGACTGAAATTTACAGTTGTAAATATCTGTATTGAAGAAGTAACAGTTTATATCAGCAACCTAATTTTCCACCTTAAGAAATTTTAAAAAATAAGAGCTAACCAAACAAAAATCAAATGGAAGGAAAAGATAAATACTGGAGTGGAAATAAATAAAACAGATAATAGAAAAACAATGGAGAATATCAAAGAAACAGAAAATTGGCTCTCTGGAAAGATCAATTAAATTGACAAACCATTACCTGGCCTATACAAGAAAAAGAGAGAAAATGCAAAGTACTAACACCAAGAATGAAAGAGGGATCAGCACTCTTAGCCTTTCAGAACTAAAAAAGAATACTGAAATACTAACAGCAATTACATGACAACAAACTAGATGAAATGTACCAATTACTAGAAAGACAAAAACTAACTCAAGAAGACATTAAATACCTGTATCAATAAGAAGTCAAGAGACTGATTTAGTAATTTTTTAAAAATTCCCATGTCCAGATAGCTTCATTGGTGAATTCTGCGTAACTTTGAAAGAAGTTTTGGCACCAATTCTTTACAAATTCCTTCAAAACTAAGAGGAACAATTCTTAACTAAATATATAAGACCAATATTACCATGATACCAGAACCAAAGACATCACAAAAGAGGCTAGACCTACTTCCCTTATGAATGTGTTGTTGTTGCTATTCAGCTGGCTCAGTCGTGTCCAACCCTTGGCAACCCCATGGACTACAGCACGCCAGGCTTCCCTGTCCTTCACGGTCTCCCAGAGACCGCTCAAACTCATGTCCATTGAGTCGGTGATGCCATCCAACTATTTCATCTTCTGTTGTCCCCTTCTTCCGCCTTCAATCTTTCCCAGCATAAAAATCCCTTACAAATAAGCCAAATGCAGCAACATATTAAAGGGAATATATACTACGAGGAAGTACAATTTATCCCAGGATTATAAAAGTGGTTTAACTTTTAAAATATACATACCTACATAAAGTATACAGACACATACATATAATATTAACAGATTAAAGGAAAAATCCACATGACTATCTCAACGGATGCAGAAAAAGCATTTGGCAAAAGCTAACATCCTTTACAAACAAAAGCACTTCCCAAATTAGAAATACAAAAGGATTTCCTTAACCTTATAAAGGACAGCTAAGAAACATTGACAGCTAATATTACACTGATGGTGAAACACTGGATGATTTCACTCTTAGATCAGGAATAAGACAAGAAAGTCTACTCTTGCCACTTCTACTCAATATCATACTAGAATTTCTAACCAGGGATAATTAGGCAAGAAAAGGAAATAAAAGACATCAACTTTGAAATGGAAGAATTAAAACTACCTCTATTCACAGATGACGTGACCTTATATATTGAACATCTTAAAGAATTCACAGTAAAACTATCAGAATTAACTGATAAGACTTTTATTAGTTAGGAGGGAACAAAGTCATAGGATATAAAATCGATATACAGAAATTAATTGTACATCTATATGCTATCAATGAACAATCTGAAAAGGAAATTAAAAACACAACTTTGTATACAGCTTAATAAAAAAATAAAATACTTAGGCATTAATTTAACAAACGAAGTTTAATACATGGACACTAAAAATTGCAAAATATCATTGAAAAAAATTAAACAAGCCCTAACTAAATGGAAATACATCTCATTTCACATTTTACTCCTTGAAGTGATCACAGACATGAACAATGTCTGTCAAAATTCTAGCTGCGTTTTTCCACAGCATTTGACAACTGATCTTAAAATTCATATGGAAATGCAATGAACCCTGAAGAGTCAAAACTATCTTGCAAAAGAACAAACTTATTTTATTTACATATCCACATTTCAAATTTACTAAAAAGCTACAGTAATTAAGACATCATGATACTGACATAAGGATAGACAAAGTAATGGAATAGGACTGAGTCTAAGGCTATACCCCTACATTTAAGGTCAATAAATTTTTGGCAAAGGAGCTAATGGGGAAAAGTAGTTTTTTCAACAAATGATGTAAGGATCACTGGATATCTACATGCAAAAGAATGAAGTTGGACCCTTATTTCAAACCATATTTTAAAAATTAACTAAAAATGTATCAAAGACATGAATGGAAAGGCTAAAATCATAAAACACTTAGAAGGAAACATAGAATTAAAATGTCATGATCTTGGGTTAGGTAATGGTTTCTTAAATATGACACCAAAAGCACAAGCAATCAAAGAAAAAACAGGTGTTCATAACAATTTAAAAGTTTTTTGGGGATAAATGATACCATCAATGAAACTCTCACTCAGAATGGGAGAAAGTATTTGCAAGAAATTTATCTGATAAGAGATCTACATCCAGAATTTATGAAGAACTCTTGCAACTCACAACATAACAAATAATTTAAAAACAGACAAAAAAAGAAAAAAAGACAAAGACAAAAAAAGAAGAAAGTAAAAACAGACAAATGACTTCCTGGGTGGTTCAGTAGTTAAGAATCCACCTGCCAATGCAGGGGACATAGGTTTGATCCCTGCTCTGAGAAGATTCCACATGCCTTGAGGCAACTAAGCCTGTGCACCACAACTACTGAACCCGTGTGTCTAGAGCCCACGCTTCACAAGAGAAGCCACAGGAAAGAGAAGTCTACGCATCTCAACTAAAAAGTAGCCCACACTTGCTGCAACTAGAGAAAGCCTGAGTGCAGCAGTGAGGACCTAACACAGCCACTAAAAAAGAGACAAAGGATTTGAACAGCGACTTCGTCACAAGAAATATATAAAGAGCTAACAAGCACAACAAAGATGCTGAAAATCAGTAGCACTTGTTGTTCAGTTGCTAAGTTTTTGACTCTTTGTGACCCCATGGGCTGCAGCATGCCAGGCTTTCCGGTTCTTCTCTATCTCCCGGAGTCTGCTCAAATTCAAATTCATGTCCATTGAGTCAGTGATGCCATCTAACTATCTCACCCTCTGTTGCCCTCTTCTCCTTTTGCCTTCAATCTTTCCCAGCATCAGTGTCTTTTCCAATGTGTTGGTGCTTTGAATCAGGTGGAAAGGCTAATCAATATCATGATGAGATACTATTTCACATCCATTAGGGTAGGTTTAATCAAAAAGGACGACAAGGGACTTCCCTGGTGGTCCAGTGGTTAAGATTTCATGCTTCCACTGGAGGAGGCATCAGTTCAATCCCCAGTTGGGGAATTAGGATCTGGCATGTGGCAATGCTGTGCCATGTGGCTGGCATGTGGCAATGCTGTGCCACGTGGCTTAAAAAAAAAAAGACAATAACAGGATGTGGAGAAACTGGAATCCTCATATATTACTGGGTATGTAAAATGCTGTGCCTGCTTTGGAAAAGGTCTTTGCTATTCTTCAAAATGTTCAATATGAAGTTACTACATAATCCAGAAAACCTACTCCTTGGTATATACCCAATAGAACTGAAACTGATTCTCCACACAAAAATAGGTGCACAAATGTTCATAGCAGCATTATTCATAATAACCAAAACCATAAACAAATCATATGTCCATCAACTGACAAATGGGTAAATAATATGTGGTATGTTCATACAACGGAATATCATTTGGTCATAAAAAGGAATTAAGTGTTGCTATATGATAACAGAGACAAATGCTAAATTAAAGAAGTCAGTTATAAAAGGCCAAATATTGTATGATAATATTTGTATTAAATATCCAGAACAGGCACATCTGTAGAGGCAGAAAATAAATTAGTGGTTGCCTAAGGTTGGTAGGAGAAAGAGATACTAATGTTTCCTTCTGAACATGAAAATACTCAGATGAAAATGTTTTGAAATGAAATACCAGTGATATGCCTATAACAGTGTAAATATACCCAAAAGCACTGAACCAGACACTTTCAAAGACTGAACTTTACGGCATGTATATTATATATCAATAAATCTGTTAGAAAAAAAAGAAGACTGTATACCCTATGTTGAAGTATCCAGTGCTGTCTGACTACAAGACAAGTCCCTCATCCTCTCCACTTGGAGTGTCACGACTCCTGTTAGCAGCGTCCACACACATAATCTAACAAGGTCCTTCTCACAAACATACATACGTATCATCTTGTGACTGACACACATACCTCCACAAGAGGATAGAGAATTTCACAAGAATCGTGGAGCTGAGCAGTGAGAATGGAGAAATCACCATGTACAACAAAATCTGGGTGGGAGGCAGAGGTGTTTGGAATGTTCTGCACCCAGGTAAGAGGACATGATAGGCGCAAGATTGTGGCCACAGCAATCAGAGCAGAAAAAGAAGTAAAAGGAATCCAGATTGGAAAAGAAGAAGTAAAACTCTCTCTGTTTGCAGATGACATGATCCTCTACATAGAAAACCCTAAAGATTCTACCAGAAAATTACTAGAGCTAATCAATGAATATAGTAAAGTTGCAGGATATAAAATCAACCCACAGAAATCCCTTGCATTCCTATACACTAACAATGAGAAAACAGAAAGAGAAATTAAGGAAATAATTCCATTCACCATCGAAACAAAAAGAATAAAATACTTAGGAATATATCTACCTAAAGAAACAAAGGACCTATATATATAAAACCATAAAACACTGATGAAAGAAATCAAAGAGGACACAAATAGATGGAGAAATATACCATGCTCATGGATCAGAAGAATCAATATAGTGAAAATGAGTATACTACCCAGAGCAATCTATAGATTCAATGCAATTCCTATCAAGCTACCAGAGGTCTTTTTCAGAGAATTAGAACAAATAATTTCACAATTTGTAAGGAAATACAAAAAACCTCGAATAGCCAAAGCAATCTTGAGAAAGAAGAATAGAATTGGAGGAATCAATCTGTCTGAATTTAGGCTATACTACAAAGCCACAGTCATCAAGGCAGTATGGTACTGGCACAAAGACAGAAATATAGATCAATGGAACAAAATAGAAAGCCCAGAGATAAATCCACGCACCTAAGGACACCTTATTTTTGACAAAGGAGGCAAAAATATACAATGGAGAAAAGCCAATCTCTTTAACAAGTGGTGCTGGGAAAACTGGTCAACCACTTGTAAAACAATGAAACTAGAACACTTTCTAACACCATACACAAAACTGAACTCAAAATGGATCAAAGATCTAAACATAAGACCAAAAACTATAAAACTCCTAGAGGAAAACATAGGCAAAACACTCTCCGACATAAACCAAAGCAGGATCCTCTATGACCACCTCCCAAAATATTGGAAATAAAAGCAAAAATAAACAAATGGGACCTAATCAAAATGAAAAGCTTCTGCACAACAAAGGAAACTAAAAGCAAGGTGAAAAGGCAGCTTTCAGAATGGGAGAAAATAATGGCAAATGAAGCAATGGACAAACAATTAATCTCAAAAATATATAAGCAACTCCTGCAGCTCAATTCCAGAAAAAAAAAAAAACAACCCAAACAAAAAGTGGGCCAAAGAACTAAACAGACATTTCTCCAAAGACATACAAATGGCTAACAAACACATGAAAAGATGCTCAACATCATTCATTATCAGAGAAATGCAAATCAAAACCACAATGAAGTACCACTTTACACCAGTCAGAATGGCTGTAATCCAAAAGTCTACAAGCAATAAATGCTGGAGAGGATGTGGAGAAAAGGGAACCCTCTTACACTGTTGGTGGAAATGCAAACCAGTACAGCTACTATGGAGAACAGTGTGGAGATTCCTTAAAAAACTGGAAATAGAACTGCCATATGAGCCAGCAATCCCACTGCTGGGCATACACACCGAGGAAACCAGAATTGAAAGAGACACGTGTACCCCAATGTTCATCGCTGCACTGTTTACAATAGCGAGGACATGGAAGCAACCTAGATGTCCATCAGCAGATGAATGGATAAGAAAGCTGTGGTACATATACACAATGGAATATTACCCAGCCATTAAAAAGAATACATTTGGATCAGTTCTACTGAGTTGGATGAAACTGGAGCCTATTATACAGAGTGAAGTAAGCCAGAAGGAAAAACAACAATACAGTATACTAACACATATATATGGAATTTAGAAAGACGGTAACGATAACCCTGTATGCAAGACAGCAAAAGAAACGCAGATGTATACAACAGTCTTTTGGACTCTATGGGAGAGGGCAAGGGTGGGATGATATGGGAGAATGACATTGAAACATGTAAATTATCACATGTGAAATGAATTGCCAGCCCAGGTTTGATGCATGATACAGGGTGCTCAGGGCTGGTACACCAGGATGACCCAGAGGGATGTAATCGGGAGGGAGGTAGGAGGGGAGTTCTGGAAGGGGAACACATGTATACTCATGGCGGCTTCATGTCAGTGTATGGCAAAACCAACACGATAGTGCAAAGAAAAAATAAATAAATAAAAGAGAGGGGATGGGGCAAGATGAAATACAACAAGTAGTGGAACGGAAACTGCTTGAACATTGAGGAGAACTACTGATTTACAGAGCAAAATCATCAAGGGTATTGTCTGGAGTCCTTTTGGGGTGGTTAGAAAAAGAAGCAACAGGAAATCAAACTTAAAAAAATAACAGGGCCTCCTCTGCAGGTCCAGTGGTTAAGATTCTGCGATTCCATTGCATGCAGCATGGGTTCATCCCTGGCTGGGGAACATGTGGTACATGGCATGGTCAAAAAATAAAAATTAAAAAAAAAAAAAAAAACAACTGCAGTAACTTGAACTTTGGGGGGATATATCACAAGAAAGTCAGGAAAAATGCAATCAGAAATTCTTTTGCAGAAAAAAACCTTCAATAAAAAGCAAGACTGTCATCAAAGAATTTCTGGGTAGGGATTAGAGGGAAGATTTAGGGAAAGTACACATGCAAGAATTAAAGTAGTGGATCATTATTTTCTAGGTTTTAGGTTGACTTGAGTATTTCTTCATAGTCCTAAATAATTATCTTAAGCCAATTGTGTTCCGACTGTGTTAATACAGCATCTTTTATTTCCTGGCTGATAAGTTGTGTCCATTAGGTTGTATATATTAACATTAACCTAAGAAATGAGCAATTCACTATCTCTGAAAGAAGTCAACAGCCTCCAAATCACTTGTGGAAGTTGTATTTATAATAACAAATACCTGTGCTAATTTCCTTTCACAAGAAACACAATAGCATCCTCCTTCAGGGAGCACCTTCTGATGAAGTGAATAATAAGCACTCATCACATCATTTATTCCTTGTCTCTCTGATGTGCCAGCAAGTCTGTGTTCCTTTCAATTAATAGTCTGCTTCTCATACAAAAGCTGTTTGGCAGTAAATGTGATATTTTTGAAGAACAGTAAAGTTAGGTGAAATAATGGATGCAAAATTTGGACAAAGTTTAGGATAAAAGGACTATCATAATGTTTTTCAAATGACTGTATTCAGTTCTATCCAACCCAACCTACAAATAATAAATATCTACTATGTGTCCTAAACTGTCCTCAGTTTCAAAGAATTTATTATCTTGCAGAGAATAAAACTTATGCAGGATAACGTAAAAAAACAAGACAAAACAAAAACAAGCTTATGCCATAAAGACATGCTGTAAAACTTTACAAAATTCCTCCTTTAGGACTTCCCTGATAGTTCAGTGGTAAAGAATTCACCTGCTAATGCAGAAGACACGGGTTTGATCCCTGATCCGGCAAGATCCTACATGTTGCAGGGCAACTAAGCCCATGAGCCACAACTACTGAGCCCACACTTCTAGACCCTGGGAGCAGAAACTACTGAGCCTGCACACTTGAGCCCGAGCCTGTGCTCCACAAGAAAAGCCACTGAAATGACAAGCCTGCGCTCTGCAATTAGAGAGTAACCTCCACTCTCTGCAACAAGAGAAAAACCTGGGCAGCAACGGAGACGAGTACAGACAAAAATAAAAAAATAAAATTACGAAAAAGAAATACATTCAGAAAAATTCATCCCTTTAGAACAGCCATTGTGTTCAGTTGTGCAGTGCATGTTCTACACCAGTCTTCGAGGGGCACCATGCGCATGGTAGATAGTGTAGATTTGTAATTTATTACATTTTTTTTTAAGATGGAAGCAAAAAGTGTCTTGAGAAAGGCTGGGGCTTTTCCTCTAAACTAGCACAGAGATGCTGCAAGAACTAGAGGCAGCCTTAGCAAAGTCATTGAAGATGATGTATTTCTGTATATATATATATACTGTGAAAGTGAAAGTCACTCAGTTGACTCCATGGACTATACAGTCCATGGAATTCTCCAGGCCAGAATACTGGAGTGGGCAGCCTATCCCATCTCCAGCGGATCTTCCCGACCCAGGAACCAAACCGGGGTCTCCTGCATTGCGGGCAGATTCTTTACCAACTGAGCTATGAGGGAACCCCGTATACATGAGAATTGGAGTAATTGGTTTATGGATGATTACATTATTTAAATCATTATGAGTAAAGTGGGAAACGTGCTCATTGTAAGCAAAATGGAGAGAGGTCTGCTATCTGAAACATTCATTAACTTTTACATTTCCCATCTTGAGGATGTTTAATGATACATCGATAAGACTTTCTAGCATGTGCTTTCGGTGTTATTTACTGAGTTTTGTTTTTGTTTTCAGAACAGTTTTAACCTATTAATAATAATTCCAAAGAAGCAAGATCATGCAGAGATGACCAACATATCACTTTAACATAATTTAAGTCATTTACATGTTAAAGAAATGTTCATTTAAAATAATACTATCTTTCTATCATAGGTTCAAGGTTTTTATTTCAAATTCTGATTTGTATGCTCTTCAAAGTACAAACATCAGCTTAGGAATTAAACCTGTATTTTGAGTGCTAAGGATAATACAAAAAGAAGTACTTAATGTCTCTATTTTCCTTCTCTTAAGAGAAAAAGAAGTCTTCCACTTGAATACAGGCTAAATTGTAGTGACAGTTAAAAAATCAAGAAAAGATTGGGAAATGCAGTTAAAAGAATGAAACATCTCATCCTGGATTTGGAGGACTGAATTGTTAATTTGGCAATCTCTTTTTCTGTAAGTTGTTAAAATGGTTAAAAATGAATATGAGAGACCAAAATTCTATCTTGTGTTGGAATGCAACCAGGATTCTATATATTTTGTCTAGAGATAATTGCTCTCTTCTTTCATTTTCAACCAGAAAAGAGATAACGTTATGCTGACAAGACACTCATGAGGAGAAAAAAAACAGGGGCTATATCTATATGTGGCTTTATCTATCCTAGATATCAATCTTATCATTAAGCAAATTTTTAGTTTTTCCAATTTTTTAAAAAATTATTTATTTATTTATGTTTGGCTATGCTGGGTCTGTGGCTCAGCTGGGAAAGAATCTGCCTGCAGTGTGGGAGATCTGGGTTCAATCCCTGAGTTGGGAAGATCCCCTGGAGAAGGGAAAAGCTACCCTCTTCAGTATTCTGGCCTGGAGAATCCATGGGCTGTATAGTCTATGGGGTCGCAAAGAGTCGGACATGACTGAGCGACTTTCACTTCCCTTCCCTTCCCTTCACGCTGGGTCTTGGATGCTGTGTGTTGGCTTTCTCTAGCTGTGGTGAGCAGGGCTACTCTCTAATTGCGGTGTTCGGGCTTCTCATTGCAGCGGCTTCTCTCATTGTGGAGCACAGGCTCTAGAGTGCAAGCAGACTTCAGTAGTTGCAGTTCGTGGGCTTAGTTGCCCCATGGCATGTGGAATCTTCCCACACCAGGGATCGAACTCATGTCTCCCTCACTGGTAGGCAGACTTAACCGCTGGACCACCAGGGAAGTCCTTTAGTTTAAATGAAATTCTATGGCCTAAATCTGGAGATCATTCCTAATCTTCTATTCAGTTGGGAGATATATGGGTAAAAGCCTAAAATTTTGAGCAGATTCTGCTGGTATTTTTTACATAATATTTATATGACTGGACCAACTTGATTTCCAAGTTTCTAATTAGGATGAAAAATAATCCATCTGTTCCAATCCTCAGAAGTGAAATTGGGCAAAAACAGTGGATTCACCATTCTTATAATTAAATGACCCAAGTGTATAACTGATTTACAAATGTAGTTGACAGCTGAGGTCTCAGTTGTTCTAACTGACTAGCTACACCATTACTTGGATGGGCCGACTGGCAATAGGAACAGAGTACCCTGGCTGGTGACAGTTGCATTACGGCTCTAGAGTGTATCCTTGGCTGGAATCCCAGTGGTTACTGCTTCCCACTAAGAAGGCCAACAAAACTAGTCTTGTCAGGTTCATTGGTAAAGCCGCCATTGCTAGCACCTTTCACCTGCCTTGTAATAGACACAGATCTGTTACCACTGCTGGAAACAGAACTGCAAGAGAGTGCCTTAGCAGTGGAGGCTGGGAAGGGGGTGGGATAGCCTTTTATCTTCCTCAGGGGACAGCCACCACTATGCTAGGACATATATGACACAAGGAGACAGAGAAAAGTCCTTTTTATTCTGGACAAAGGAGCCTAGTGAACTACAGTCCATGAGGTCATAGAGAGAAAGACATGACTGAGCAACTAACACTTTTACCATCTCTCTGTATACTTGTTGGTAAGCAACGGAACTTCTCTATCCCTTGATTTCCCTTTTGTATGACAGAAATTATATGAGCTGTGAAGAGTGATGGAGGGGACTTCCCTTGCGGTCTAGTGGCTAAGAATTCACCTTTCAATGCAGAGGGCATGGGTTTGATCCTTGGTCGGGTAACTAAGATCCTACATACCTTGGAGCAACTAAGCCTGTGCGCTGTAACTACTGAGCCTGCACACTGCGACTAGAGAATCTATGAGCTGCAAGAAAAGACCCCTCATTACATGATGAAGATCCTGCATGCCACAACTAAGACCCAATGCAGCCAAATAAATATATAAATTTACAAAAAATGAAAAGAATGATGGAAAGATTAATTAGCTTAACCAGGCAGCATTTTTAATTCCTTTCAAGGGTTACTTAAACCTGGCTGTAACTCAGTCAGCTAAAAGGATTTATTTGGTCCCCATAGTATATAGACTACAATAGAGTTCTAAGTATTTCTGGGACTTATAAATGAAGTAGAAGATAAATTTCTATTCTCAAGGAATTGTCATAGTTCAGGTGAGATAGGACCAACTGCAGTGAACACTGGTAAGCAAACTAATGAAAATACAACTAACTGCAGCCACTAGCTAGGACTCTGATGTTCCTTCAATGGCTCCATGACCAGATTCAGAGGTGATGAACAGGAAGGTCTGCTAGACTCAAGGAAGGAAAACTAGGTTTATAAAATGGATTCACTGTTGAGAGTTTAAATGTACAGTTTGGGGAGACTGACTCATTAATAATGCTATTAATAAATACTAACATAGCAGACAGGGACTTCCCTGGTGGTCCAGTGGCTAATACTCCCAGTGCAGGGTCCCAGGTTCCATTCCTGGTCAAGGAACTATATTCCACATGCTGCAACTGAGTTTGCATGCTGAACTAAAAAAAAAAAATCCACATGATGCAACTAAGACTCAGCATAGCCAAATAAATAAATAATAAAGTAGCAAACGGCAATATACACATTGCATGTGCTACTAAACTTTGAAGATTAATAATAGACCATTTTCCTCATCTGCAGCTGAAGAAATTATATTAAATTAGAGATGACACAGAAAAAACAGCAGAAAGTAGCTAAGCAACACTTTCAAACTTCAAAAGAGAAAAGCCCTAAATTT
>ML660201.1:13201417-13279735 GCA_007570785.1 Antilocapra americana
AAATTTAGGGCTTTTCTCTTTTGAAGTTTGAAAGTGTTGCTTAGCTACTTTCTGCTGTTTTTTCTGTGTCATCTCTAATTTAATATAATTTCTTCAGCTGCAGATGAGGAAAATGGTCTATTATTAACCTTCAAAGTTTAGTAGCACATGCAATGTGTATATTGCCGTTTGCTACTTTATTATTTATTTATTTGGCTATGCTGAGTCTTAGTTGCATCATGTGGATTTTTTTTTTTTTAGTTCAGCATGCAAACTCAGTTGCAGCATGTGGAATATAGTTGACACAGGAGTGGGCAGAATTGCACAACTCTCACTCTGTCTTGCTTATGATCTTCCTCTTTACGTGTGCCTACTCTCAGCCCTCACACGTATCCTTTCCCTACTGCTCAGCTCACTTCCTCTTTGGCGGCGGTGTGCTGTGAGAGTAGACTTTCTGATTAAAATTTTCCTCTTGTGATGGATTCCTGTAACAGTGGTGTGAAGACCATCAAGTTATAACCTTTTTGCCATTCTCAGGACGTAAGCCAAATGCTGTGCTTATTAGTAAATAAGAATGAAAACGAGTGTCACAGTTTGGAATCTGCAGGAAGCAGTCTCTGAGACAGTTTAATGTTCAGGGTGTGCCCTCAAAATCACACTGGTGGGAAGGAAGGGAGAAAGTGGGATGGGGCAGAGGGAGAAGTTTGAGCTGTGACACAAGCTCGACAGCCTCAGCCACAGGGAGCTCAGGAGCAGAAATGACTCGGCAGAATTGTTCCACTTTGGGTGCAAATGGTTGGTCCTTTAATATCTCTACCGCCAGTCTTCATTAGATGTGAGTCTTCCTGAGAAGGACTTGCCTTTGATGAAGCGGCTTCCTGTAGCTGATGCGCTCCCTGAAAGGACGATAAGCTGGGAGCTGTTCCACTGAAACTCTCACAGCAGCTGGGGTAAGAGAGTAAGAGAGTAAGTCTCTCTGTGAAGAGGGGTTTCAGCAGCACATCTCTGTGGGCACCACTACAAATCTCTTAACGCTGAAAAATACCTATCATCATTCACACAGCAGATAGTCTCTATAAAGAGCATGACAGGCTATCTGGTATAAGTAGGTAGTATTAGCAAGTAGTCCACTTAGATGTGGAATCTAAAATGAACTTATTTACAAATCAGAAACAGACTCACAAAGAAAACAAATTTATGGTTACTAACAGGGGAAGGGGTACATAAGGGACAAATTAGGAGCTGGGATCAACAAAAAGAAACTACTATATATATAAAATAGATAACCAACAAGATCTAGCTGTAGAGCACAGGGAACATTATTCAATATCCTGTAACAAATGATACGGAAAAGAATATGAAAAAGAATATATATTCTGTTCACTAACATGGAAACTAACACAACATTGTAACTGTACTTCAATTTAAAAAAGAAAAAATAGCTTAAAAAAAAGACTATCAAGTAATACATTAAAAACCATGGGTTAAAAAAAAATTTGGTGATTTCAACAAGTGGTGTGCTGGGACAACTAGATATCCATAGGCAGCAAACACAAAAACCATTCAACCAAACTTGTCACTTTATACAAATATTAATTCAAAATGGATCATGGACTTAAATGAAACATGACTAAACCATACAACTTTTAGAAAATGACAAAGGAGAAAATCTTAAAGACCATAAGTTAGGCAAATAATACTTAAACACCAAAAAGATAAGCCATAAAACAAATCAATACATTGGATTTCATTAAATTGAAAAAATGTTTTCTCTGAAAAAGCCCATGTGCAAAGGATAAGATAAGCTGCATATAAGAGAAAATATTTGCAAACCATGTATCTGACAGAGGACTAGCAGCTAGAGAATATTAGAAATTCTCGATAGTTAAAATGGGCAAAAGATACAAATGAATAGATATTTCATTGAAAAGAATATATGTATGTGTATAAATAAGCATGTGAAAAGATGCTCAGAATCACTAGTTATCAGGGAAATGCAAATGAAAACCACAATGGGACATCATTACTGGTCTATTAGGATAGCTAAAACCAAAAAAAATAGAACACCAAATATTGATGAGGATATGGAGAAATTAAATCAATTACATTTTGCTGTTGGGAAAAGAAAATGGTACATCTAATCTGGAAAACAGTTGGCAGTTTCTTAAAAAAAGAAAAAAGAAATATGCAACTATCCTGTGACCAGCAATTATACTCCTTGGCATTTATTCCAGAAAAATGAAAACTTAGGTTTCCACAAATCTGCACACAAACGTCTATGGCAGCTTTATTTGTATAATATACATGAAACAAAAAACCCAGATGTCTTTCAACACGTGGCTGATTAAACAAACTGTGGTGCATTCAACCATGGAAAACTACTCAGCAATAAAAAGGAGTGAACTATTATATTCATTCAATGACAATTGTGAATTATCGTAAGAATTGTCTAGGGAGTTATTCTGAGGGAAAAAAAAGTCAACCTTAAAAGGTTACACATGCTGTGATTCCATTTATTTAATTGAGGGTGGGTGGGTCTGGCCTTTCTCACGTATACATGCACGTGTTTGTATGTGCGTAGTCACTTCAGTCGTGGCCAACTCTGCGCAACCCCATGGACTGTATAGCCTGCCAGGCTCCTCTGTCCATGGGATTCTTCAGGCAAGAATACTGGAGTGCGTTGCCATGCCCTCCAACAGGGGATCTTCCTGACTCAGGGATCAAACCCACGTCTCTTACATCTCCTGCATTGGCAGGCATGTTCTTTGTTGTTGTTCAGTCACTAAGTCAGAAAATAAAAATCTGTCTTTGCGACCCCAAGGACTGCAACATACCAGGCTTCCCTGTCCTTCACTATCTCCCAGAGTTTGCTCAAACTCTTGTCCATTGAGTTGATGATGCTATCCAACCATCTCATCCTCTGTTGCCCACTTCTCATCCTTCCCTCAATCTTTCCCAGAATCAGGGTCTTTTTCAGTGAGCTGGCTCTTTGCATCAGGTAGCCAAAGTTTTGGAGCTTCAGCATCAGTCCTTCCAATGAATATTCAGGATTGATTTGCTTTAGGGTCAGCTGGTCTGATCTCTTGCAATCCAAGGGACTTTCAAAAGCCTTCTCCAGCACCACAGTTCAAAAGCATCAATTTTTCAGGGCTCAGCCTTCTTTATGGTCCAACGCTCACATCTGTACATGACTACTGGAAAAACCATAGCTTTGACTATACGGACTTTTGTTGACAGTGTGATATCTCTGCTTTTAAATATGCTGTCTAGGTTTGTCATAGTCTTTCCTTCCAAGGAGCAAACGTCTTTTAATTTCATGGCTGCAGTTACCATCCATAGTGATTTTGGAACCCAAGAAAATAAAAATCTGTCACTGCTTCCACATTCCCCCCCATATTTTTGCCATGAAGTGATGGGACCAGATCCCATGAGCTTAGTTTTTTGAATGTTGAGTTTTAAGCCAGCTTTTTTCTCTTTCTTCTTTCACTCTAAAGAGGCTTTTCAGTTTCTCTTTGCTTTCAGCATTGGAGTGGGATCATCTGCATATCTGGTGTTGTTGATATTTCTCCTGGCAATCTTGATTCCAGCTTGTGGTTCACTTGAAATGCCTGGCATTTCGCATGATGTATTCTGCTTATGTTAAATAAGCAGGGTGACAATATATAGCCTTGACATACTCCTTTCCCAATTCTGAACCAGTTGGTTGTTCCATGTCCGGTTCTAACCGTTGCTTCTTGACCTGCATACAGGTTTCTCAGAAGACAGGTAAGGTGGTCTGGTATCCCCATCTCTTTGTAGTGATCCACACAGTCAAAGGCTTTAGCATAGTCAATGAAGCAAGTGTTTTCCTGGAATTCCCTTGCTTTCTCTATGATCCAATGAACAGTGGCAATTTCATCTCTGGTTCCTCTGACTTTTCTAAACCCAGCTTGTACTGCTCAGTTCATGTACTGCTAAAGCCTAGTTTGAAGGATACCGAGCATAACCTTGCTAGCATGTGAAATGAGTGCAATTGTGCAGCAGTTTGAATGTTCTTTAGCATTGCCCTGCTTAGAGACTGGAATGAAAATTGATCTTTTCCCAATCCTGTAGCCACTGCTGAGTTTTATAAATTTGGTGACATACTGAGCACAGTACTTTAACATCAACATCTTTTAGGATTTGAAATGGCTCAGCTGGAATTCTATAACCTCCACTAGCTTTGTTTGCAGTAATGCTTCCTCAGGCCCACTTGATTTCACACTCCAGGATGTCAGGCTCTAGGTGAGTGACCACATCATTGTGGATAATCCAGGTTATTAAGACTTTTTTGTATGGTTCTTCTGTGTATTCCTGACCTCTTCTTAATCTCTTCTGCTTCTGTTAGGTCCCTCCCATTTCTGTTCTTTATTGTGCCCATCCTTTTATGAAATGTTCCCTCAATAGCTTCAATTTTCTTGAAGGGATTTCTAGTCTTTCCCATTCTATTGTTTTCCTCTATTTTTCTTTGCATTGTTCACTTAAGAAAGCATTCTCACCCCTCCTTGCTATTTTTTGGAACTCTGCATTCAGTTGGGTATATTTTTCCCTTTCTACCTTGCCTTTCACTTCTCTTCTTTTCTCAGCTATTTGTACAGCCTCCTCAGATAACCACTTTGCTGTCCTCCTTTTTTTCTCCTTTGGGAAGATTTTGCTCCTTACCTCCTGTGCAACATTACAAATCAATATTTATAGTTCTTCAGGTACTCTACCAGATCTGAAAGTGTGAAAGTGAAAGTTGCTCAGTCATGTCCAACTCTTTGTGATCCCCAGGAGCTGCCTGGCTCCTCTGTCCATGGAATTCTCCAGGCCAGAATACTGGGTGGGTAACCTTTCCCTTCTCCAGGGGACCTTCCCATCTCAGGGATCAAACCCAGGTCTCCTGCATTGCAGACAGAATCTTTACCATCTGAACCACCAGGAAGCCCCAGATACTGGAGTGGGTAGCCTATCCCTTCTCTAGCAGATCTTCCCAACCCAGGAACTGAACTGGGGTCTCCTGCATTGCAGGCAGATTGTTTACCAGGGAAGCTCCTGAGCTGCCAGGGAAGCCAGATCTAATCCCTTAAATTTATCCATCATTTTCACTGTATAATCACAAGGGATTTGATTTAGATCATTCCTGAATGGCCAAGTGCTTTCCCCACTTTCTTCAATATAAGCCTGAATTCTGCGATAAGGAGCTCATGATCTGAGCTACCATCAGCTCCAGATCTTGTTTTTGCTCACTATATAGAGCTTCTCTATCTTTGGTAGCAAAGAATATAATCAATCTGATTTTGGTATTGACCATCTGGTGAGGTCCATGTGTAGAGTTGTCTCTAGTGCTGTTGGAAGACAGTGTCTGCTATGACCAGTGGGTTCTCTTAACAAATCTCTGGTAACCTTTGCATGCTTTATTTTGTACTCTAAGGCCAAACTTGCCTGTTACTCTAGGTATCTTCTGACTTCCTACTTTCGCATTCCAGTCTTCTAAGATGAAAAGGATATCTTTTTTTGGCGTTAGTTCTAGAAGGTCTTGTAAGTTGTCATAAAACTGGTCAACTTCAGCTTCTTAAGCATTAGTGGCACAGACTTGGATTACTGTGATGTTGAATGATTTGCCTTAGAAGCAAACCAAGGTCATTCTGTTGTTTCTGAGATTGCACCTAAGTATTGCATTTCAGACTCTTGTTGACTGTGAGGGTTACTCCATTTCTTCTAAGGGATTCTTGCCCACAGTAGTAGACATAATGGTCATCTGAATTAAATTTACATATTCCTGTCCATTTTAGTTCACTGATTCCTAAAATGTAGATGTTCACTCTTGCCATCTCCAGCTTAACCACGTCCAATTTACCTTGATTCATATACCTAACATTTCGGGTTCCTATGCAATATTGTTCCTACAGCATCAGACTTTACTTTCACAACCACACATATCCACAACTGAGCATCATTTCTGCTTTGGCACAGCCTCCTCATTCTTTCTGGAGCTATTAGTAATTGCCTAACACTCTTCCCCAGTAGCATACTGAAACCTTCTCACCTGAGGTGGCAGGGGGCTCACATTCTGGTGTTGTATCTTTTACCTTTTCATACTGTTCATGAGGTTCTCATGGCAAGAAAACTGGAATGGTTTGCCATTCCCTCTTCCAGTGGACCATGTTTCATCAGAACTCTTCACTGTGACTTGTCCATCTTCGGTGGCCCTTTGTGGCATTGCTCATAGCCTCATTGAGTTATGGAAGCTTTGGGTCCACAGACAGAGAAGGCGATGGCGCCCCACTCCAGTACTCTTGCCTGGAAAATCCCATGGATGGAGGAGCCTGGTAGGCTGCAGTCCATGGGGTCTCGAAGAGTCGGACACGACTGAGTAACTTCATTTTCACTTTTCACTTTCCTGCATTGGAGAAGGAAATGACAATCCACTCCAGTGTTCTTGCCTGGAGAATCCCAGGGACGGGGGAGCCTGGTGGGCTGCCGTCTACAGGGTCGCACAGAGTGGGACGCAACTGAAGCGACTTAGCAGCAGTAGCTCACCAGAAATAAATGGATTTGGAAATAGGGCAACAGGTTGGCCTGGAATTCTGTGGGGTGTGCTCTCAAATCACCACCAAAGTACAGGGAGGCAATGATGGAGAAGTTCTGGCCCAAGCAGTGACTGAAGTTGGTGTAGAAAGGACTGTCCAGCTATAGATTGCATCAACAGATTTTGTGCCTCTCAAGAAGACACAGTCCAGGAACTCCCAGATGGTGTGGAATTAAAATGGAGCTGCAGGGTTCCTCCACTGCAGGCAGCACCCAGAGGCCTGGTGGATGGCTAAATCCAGCTTGGACGTGTTGCCATGGTCACGGACTGCGCCACCACCAGCATGAGCAAGATAAAGCCTGGGTGAAGGTACCCCGAAAGTGGGAGAAGTTCATGAAATCCCACAGCCCTATGCACTGCTGTGCCAGTTTCTGAATAGACTTCAGTATTGGATCAAAGGTGATTTAATTTTTTTTTTTTTTTACTGTGCAGCAGCCACAGACATCTGTGAGAGCGGGCTCTAGGTCCATAAAGTCTTGTGGGTGCATACTCGCCAGTTCAACTTTCTGAAGGTGCTGCAGGAGTTGCTTTCATATTCTTAGGTTTTGATACTGAACTCAGTACCACGGGACTGGGACTGGACTCCATGTAGTAGAGTCCGCAATAACAACTCTGGCCCTTAGAGAAAGAGGTGCCCTCAGTATAGATATGGTCTGATAGATGGAGATGTTAGAAGGTCAGTTTCTGCAAACACACTGCAAGTCTCTACCAACACCATGAATTCCTGGAACAGGGCTTTTATATGTTCTACTCTTTCCTAACATATTTATGAACTGGATCAGATATAATAAAAACACTAATCAGTTATTGATATGCCCCAAAAGATAGTAAGTTGTCTTTTTCCCCCTCAATCACAGAGGACACCACCCCTATCCTCAAGGGACTTCCAGTGTAGTTGGAAGAATATTCAATAATGTCCGTGAAAAAGTCAGAACAACTAGACAAGGCTGAAAATCTGAGTACCAGATGAGTGCCAGAAACTCTCTGGGTTGGGCGGCTCAGAGGAGAGAGAGAGAGGCTACAGAGAGAGAGGAGAATTAGGGAAGGAGAAAAGGAACTGCATCTAAAATAAAGGGCAATATATCACAGTGTGTGCACGACCCATGCTAAGTTATTTCAGTCAGGTCCAACTCCTTGTGACCCTATGGACTGTAGCCTGCCAGGCTCCCCTGTCCATGGGATTCTCCATGCAAAAACAGTGGGTTGAGTTGGCATCTCCTCCACCAGGGGATCCTCCTGTCCCAGGGATCAAACCTGTGTCTCCTTGGTCTCCTGCATTGGCAGGTGGGTTCTTTACCACTATGGCCACCTGGGAAGCCCAATATATTAGAGCAGGTTCCACAAAGAGGGAGCCTTATTTCAATCCCTTGTTTCTTAGTGCCTAGAAGAGAGTGGTTGGATGGCACCACGGACTCAATGGACATGAGTCTGAGCAAACTCCGGGAGATAGGGAAGGACAGGGAAGCCTAGAGTGCTGCAGTCCACGGGGTCACAAAGGCTGAGACACCACTGAGTGACTGAATAGAACAACAAAGAATAGAGTGGGCACACAGTGGGCAAATGGTAAATAGGAAAGAATGAATGGTAGGGAGTGATAGCAATACAAAAGCAGGCAGTATCTGATGGCTAAAAGACTTGAAAACAGGTCAAGAAATGTTGATATTTCCATTAGTGACGTCCCCTCAAGAACTCTTCAGTATCTAAAGGCTGACTCTTCTCACTCCTCCCTTGTGTACAGAGAGCGGGGATGGACGGGGGCTGCTGATATTGGTCACTCCTGTAACTCCAGGCTCTGGAGTAGTGCCCCGCATTACCAATGAACACCGACTGACTAAAAGGTCAGTCGCCCTCTCCCTCTCGCCACCCACCTGCGGGGAAGGGCTGGCCGAAGGCCACTAGGCTCCTCCATCAAAGCATTTCCATTCGAGAATGCAACATTTACTGAATGCCAGCCGGGCTCTTTGTGGGCAAGTCGCGCCTCAGTCCCCAAGGTCCTGCTGAGGTACTAGTCCAGTGCCCAGCACCTGACACTCGATATCAGCGGATGAGGCATTAATACAGTCATTATTGAAGCTTGTCACCACCTGACGCTGCCGGACGAGTCTCACCGGTTTCCCGCAGGTGGACGGTCCCGCCTACCGCTCACTGCAGAGCGCGTCAGACAAGATGACGCCGGCCCGGCCCGGCCGGCGCACGCGCGCTGCCGCGCCGTCCGGTCCCGCGAGTGGGCGGGCGACGCATGCGCGGGCGGCGGCCTTAAGGCGGCCGCGGCCCCGAGCGTCCCAGTCGGCCTGTCAGCCGGCTGGGAGGTGCTGTCAGGCGGTCGCGCGGCAGCCATGGCGGCAGAGGAGGAGGAGGTGGACTCGGCGGACCCGAGCGAGAGGTCAGTGCGGCGGGGGCTGGGGCCGGCTCGGGCGCGCGGGCGGCGCTGAGGACTCTAACCTGCCCGGTCGTCCGGTTGTCCCGCCCCGGCGCGAGTCCGCGCGGCGCGGGGAGGAGAAGCCCCTGGCCCCGCTCTGCCCTCCGCGGGCGCCCTTCGGGTCTGAATGTGACCCCGGCTGCGCCGGGAGGCCGCTTGGTCCCCGCGCCGAGGGGCCCCGCGGGGTGGCGGGAGCGGCTCCGCCGGGCGGCGCGGGGGTGGCGGGCACCCGGCCCTGCCGAGGTCAGCTTTGCGGCAGAGGCGGCTGCGGACCCCAGCCCTGCCCCGGCCGGACCCGCGGGCGCTGAGCGGCGTCGCTGCGCTCGACACGGCCGCGTGGCTCTGTCCGCCTCCGAGCGCGGCTTCGACCTCCGTGAAGCGCTGCGCTCGGTGCAGCCGGGAGCGAGGGCGAGAGTGCGGTCCGGCCGGGTGTCTCGGGAGCCCGCGGAGGGGCGGCGCCTCCTCGGGGCAGTGGAGGACCGGGAGCCCAGGCTCGCCCGAGAAGCCCGGGTCGGAAGGGGCCGTCGGGGGAGGCGGGACGCGGAGTCGGCCAAAGGGTCCGGGGGAGTGAGTCTGAGGCTTTAGTTTTCAGAGAATGTGTGATTTGCCCGATAGTTTACAGAAAGAAAGTTAGGACGAAATGGATAGCACGTTCACCCAATGATCTCTCAGAGATCTTCTTTGCTTCCAAGTGTGATGTTACTGAAGAAATGTGTGTTTGCTCTTCAGAAGACACGTATGGGAGAAAGATGTCTAGTGGGAAACTTTTTAAAAATTTTCTATTTATTGAAGTACAAGTAATTTGCTGTATTGTGTTCAAGTGTCCATTAAAGTGATTCAGTGCAGAAAAAAAATATATATATATATTCTTTTCAGATTCTTTTCCATTATAGGTTATTACAAGGTAATGAATATAGTTCCCTATGCCGTACAGTACGTTCTTGTTTATCTGTTTTATTTATAGTGGTGTGTATCTGTTAATCCTAAGCTTCTAATTTATTCCTCCCCCCTTTCCCTTTTGGTATTCATAAATTTGTAATCTGTATTTGAGTCTGTTTCTGTTTTGTAAATAAGTTCATTTTTATCAGTTTTTTTTTTGATTCCACATGTAAGGGGTATCCTGTGATACCTGTCTTTCTCTGATTTTGTTCTGTTAGTATGGTAATCTCTAGGTCCATCCATGTTGCTGCAAATGACGATTTTTCATTCTTTTCTTAAGATCGGTGTTCCCTTGTGTGTATGTGTGTATATGTATACACTACATTTTCTTTATTCATTAATCTGTTGATGGACATTTAGGTTACTTTCCTGTCTTCCCGGACTTATAAATAGTACTACTGTGAATATTGGGGTACATGTATCTTTTGAAATTAAAGTTTTCATCTTTTCTAAATATATTCCCAGGAGTGGGATTGCTGGATCATATGGAAATTCTATGTTCTTTCTAAGAAACCTCCAGGCAGTTTTCCATAGTGGCTGCACCAGTTTACATTTCCATTAACAGTTAGGAGAGTTCTAATGAGAACTTTTTGATATACAAATATATTGTTTATTGTTTTCTATCTGTAGTTTCATGCACTTGGCAGTAGATGAAGAGCAGTTAATTAGTGGAAAAATTACATTGCTATGAACATTATTGTCTTATTTCTCAAGGCCAGTCATTCAGATTGGAAAGTTATATGCTAGTCCCCCTATGTGTTTAATGTTTTGACGACAGTTCTACTTCAGATGCGGGGAGAAATTTGCATTATGACACATAACCTAAATGACAGAGGATAATATACAGTCCCATGATAGATGGGGTGTTTGGAAAGATGACAGAAGGGAAAAGTTGTGAAATACAAGAAACTTGGTTCTTCCCTTGACTTTTGTTTATATAAGTCACTCACTTCGCTTCACAAGTCAGTGGTTTTGGTTTGTTGATGAACTTACTTGTTGAGGTAAGATGCCTCACGTCATGTGATCACAAGTAGGAACCTGTTAGCTTGTCACCATCTAGTTCGTCACAACGTTTTTGGCTCCGAGACTACTTTCATGGGGTCTCTTTGGCCTCCATGTTGTTGGGAGGCTTGCTAGTCCAGGGCACAACCAGGAAAGGAATTTGAGGTTTTGGATGACAGCAGGAGGTCCCTGTAGATAGACTAATAACTATGCTTAGCAGCTGCCAGTCATAGTCCCTTGTTAGAAGTGGGTCTCTGGTGCTCTAGATGATACACTTGAGCAGTATCCAGTATATAAACTGGTGTGGCCTTGTGAACTCTACTAAGCAAGTACCTGCTTATGCTGGGTGTTCCCTAATGTATTCATATTGAATCTGAAGGTTAAGCCTGTGTGCTAGGTATTACTATACCCATTTTTCAGGCGCAACTGCCACTGGGACTGCAGCTGGCACTCCACCAGGGAGTAGTGGGAGTGGATTGGAACTCCCTCAGTATCTGGATTTAGTCTAAGGAGCTTTCCCACATCTCTGCTTGCTTCTCACTGGGATTGGTCTTTTTTTTTTTTTTTTTAAACTCATAAGAGCACTTTTTATTTGAGGCAAAGAAAAGTCTAGCTGAAAGGATTACAGTTCCAAGCAATCAAAACCCCACTGTTAGAGGCACTATTCTGATTTTGTAAATTCAATTTAGGAAAGAGTATTTGGGTTGCATATTCCCCAGTTCCCCAGACTAGAAGGACAAAGGAAAGCTGAAGAGATTTTTACTAATCTACTGATTCTGCCCTTTGGACCCAGTACCAAGCTGGCCGAGCCCTCGCCGATTTGCCTAGAAGTCTCTGACCCACCACTGAGGGACATGGGCCAAATTACACTAAACACAAGAAAAGTGAGGTGGGAGACGGCAGGTCACTTGGGCAAGGGCAGGCACCCGCAGCTTCAAAACTCCTTCAGAACTCCTCGTGAAAGGGATGATCCCTGTGAGAGGCACAGCTCACCAAGGCACAGGCCCTCCAGTCCCTGTTGTAGCTGAGCAAGGTGTTCATATCCTCCTTGTCCAGTTCAAAGTCAAAGACCTGAAAGTTCTCAGCAATGCATTCAGGCGTCACTGACTTGGGGATCATGATCAGCTTCCTCTGCATAGGGAATTGGATCAGCACCTGGGCTGTGGTTTACTGTGCTTGTCTGCAGTTACTTTGATCCTGGGGTCCTCCAGTGTAGAAGGGTCCTTGGGCTTGGCCCAGGGCCTGTCGGGAGAGCCGAGGGGACTATAGGCAGTCACCATAATGCCTTTGGAGTTGCAGTACTGTATTAACTTCTCCTGAGTGAGGTATGGGTGGCACTCAATCTGGTTAACTGCTGGCTTGTATTTTAAGCCAGGTTTGTTTAAGATCTTCTCCACTTGGAGATGGTTGAAGTTGGAGCCTCCAGTAGCTTTCACCAGCCCTTCGTCCACCAGCTCTTCCATGGCCGTCCAGGTAGCCACGAAATCTTTCTCACTGGGAATCCCATTGCCGTCCTCATCCAACAGGAAGAAGTCTCTCCCAGGCTTGAAGCCATGGGCCAGTGGATGAGGTAGAGGTCCAAGTAGTCCAGCTTCAGCTCACTGAGCGTCTTCTGGCAGGCACCTTTCCCCAGGTCCTGGTCGTGATACATGCACCACAGCTTGCTGACGATGAAGACGTCCTCACGCTTCACCACCTTCTCCTGCAGCTTTACCCGGCGGGCCAAACCCACCTCCTTCTCATTCTGGTACACGTGGGCACAGTCAGTGTGACAATACCCAAGATCAATTGCTACCTTCACAGCCCCCGTCACTTTGCCTGGAGGGGATTTCCGTGTGCCCAGCCCCAAGATGGGCATCTTGGCGCTGGTGTAGAGCACGATGTGGTTGGCCATGACTGCTTGAGCTCCGCTGACCGGGATCAGAGAACCGTTGGGATTGGTCTTACTAGGATGTTTAGTTCTTATTTCCTTTGCTTCACTGATACTTTGCTATTTAGTCCTTCACTGATATAGAGCTCACTTTAATTTTTTTTTTTTAGTTGGTTAATCAGCAGTGGAACTATCCCAAGAGCAAAGTGGATTGTGAGAAAACTGAAGTCTTTGAATGAAGTTCCTTATTCTTAAGACATTTTAGATTTAGATGGGGCAATGACTTTAACAAAGGAAACAATTATAAAACAGTCATTTGAAGGCTTTTTGTTCTTCACTTGCTGAATCATGTCTGACTCTTTGCAATCCTATTAACTGTAGCCGCCAGGTTCCTCTGTCCATGGGATTTCCCAGGCAAGAATACTGGAATGAGTTGCCATTTCCTTCTCCAGGGGGTCTTCTGGACTCAGGGATCAAGCCCACGTATCCTGGTTTGCAGACGGATTCTTTACCATTGAGCCACGCTGAGAAGCCCCAAAGACTTTTGGGATCATATGATTCTTATTGTTTCCTTCCTAGTGCAGACGGGCATGCCTCAGAGCCATTTGGTTTTCAACATCTAATCCTTTTCAGTTACAGTACAGTTGAGAAAGCAATATGTAACAAGAGTTAGGTAGACTTCTGTTAATTGCTGCAAGATTTGTCCCAGAGAATGTTTAAGTATCAGTTGAGTTTAGAGGAAAGCTGTCATAGAATTGCCTAGTTGCAGAGTAGACCATAGACTAGCCTATTTGCAGTGGTGGTCCAGAGTTATTGCTAAATTTTCAGGAATTTTGCCAACAGTTGGCAGCTTGAAATCAGTCATGGTGGTTGTACTTGCATCATGGAAATCATCAAATAATATAAATAAGGGATTTTTCCCCCTTCCTCTCCAGTGGGTTTACCCTACTGGATTTTCATTAAGAGTTTGATTGTGTTTCTTTGCCTTGGAGATAAGATAGAGAAATCCACTCTCCTATCTTTTAAAAGACTTCTCAGATCAGTGACCCCTCTCTGTTGCCATCTCCCCTTTCCAAATCCTTACCTCTTGACTTCTTAAAAATCACAGAACTCCTCAGTGTCACATCCCAGTGGACTTCTGTTTTTCTCAATACTTACCTTTCTTGGGTCCTTTTTAGGGTTTGACACTAAAGATAGCTACTCCCTTTGGAGACTTTTATCAGACCTTCTAGCTCTTATGACATTTTGCTTCTTGTCTTACCTGAGACCAATAGTTAATTTTGTTTTTTACCCCCATTCACTCTCTGAGATTCTCTATCTGTGTTTCCATTGTGTTGTTTACTCACAACTGCTTGAGCTATCCTGTCTGTAGGGAGGGCTCAGAACTCTTAGGATGAAGCCTTCTTCAGTACTCTAGTGATGTTTCTAATTGTGTGTCAAATGTTTGCAACTGGTTTCTCAAATATAGCAAACCCAACCAGGATCTCATTTGCACCTCCTTCCCTTGAACTAAACCATACAAAAAGCTCAGTGCTTCCCCTTGACTTCCTATTTTTGTTAGGGTACTTAGATACTTAGGTATTACCCAGATAATCATGATGGCGTGATCACTAGACCTAGAGCCAGACATCCAGATAATCACAATGGTGTGGTCATTCACCTAGAGCCAGACATCCTGAAAGGTGAAGTCAAGTGGGCCTTAGGAAGCATCACTACAAGCAAAGCTAGTGGAGGTGATGGAATTCCAGTTGAACTATTTCAAATCCTAAAAGATGATGTTGTGAAAGTGCTGCACTCAATATGCCAGCATATTTAGAAAACTTAGCGGTGGCCACAGGACTGGAAAAGGTCAGTTTTCATTCCAATCCCTAAGAAAGGCAATGCCAAAGAATTCTCAAACTACCGCACAATTGCACTCATCTCACACCCTAGTAAAGTAATGCTCAGAATTCTCCAAGCCAGGCTTCAACAATACGTGAACTGTGAACTTCCATATGTTCAAGCTGGATTTAGAAAAGGCAGAGGAACCAGAGATCAAATTGCCAACATCTGCTGGATCATCGAAAAAGCAAGAGAGTTCCAGAAAAACATCTATTTCTGCTTTATTGACTACACCAAAGCCTTTGACTGTGTGAATCACAACAAACTGTGGAAACTTCTCCAAGAGATGGAGACAGACAACCTGACCTGCCTCTTGAGAAATCTGTATGAAGGTCAGGAAGCAACAGTTAGAACGGCACATGGAACAACAGACTGGTTCCAAATTGGGAAAGGAGTGCATCAAGGCTGTATATTGTTACCGTGCTTATTTAACTATGTGCAGAGTATATCATGCGAAATGTTGGGCTGGATGAAGCAGAAGCTGGAATCAAGAATGCCAAGAGAAATATCAATGACCTCAGATATGCAAATGACACCACCCTCATGGCACATAGTGAAGAAGAACTAAAGAGCCTCTTGATGAAAGTGAAAGAGGAGAGTGAAAAGTTGACCTAAAGCTCAACATTCAGAAAACTAAGATCATGGCATCAGGCCCATCACTTCATGGCGTACAGATTGGGAAACAATGGAAACAGTGTCAGACTTTATTTTGGGGGGCTCCAAAATGACTACACATGGTGACTTCAGCCATAAAATTAAAAGACACTTGCTCCTTGGAAGAAAAGCTATGACCAACATAGACAGCATATTAAAAAGCAGACATTACCAACAAAGGTCCATCTAGTCAGAGCTATGGTTTTTCCAGTAGTCATGTATGGATGTGAGAGTTGGACTATAAAGAAAACTGAGTGCAGAAGAATTGATGCTTTTGAACTGTGGTGTTGGAGAAGACTCTTGAGAGTCCCTTGGACTGCAAGGAGATCCAATGAGTCCATCCTAAAGGAAATCAGTCCTGAGTATTCAATGGAAGGACTGATGCAGAAGCTGAAACTCCAATACTTTGGCCACCTTGTACGAAGAGCTGACTCAATGGAAAAGACCCTAATGCTGGGAAAGATTGAAAGCAGAAGGAGAAGGGGAGGATGCGATGGTTGGATGGCATCACCGACTCAATGGACATGAGTTTGGGTAAACTCTAGGAGTTGATGATGGACAGGGAGGCCTGGTGTGCTGTGGTCCATGGGGTCGCAAAGAGTCGAACATGACTGAGCAACTGAAGTGAACTGAACTGAACTTAGTTATTTAGATTCTTCTGGTCCTCCAAATTAAGAGATGTGGTACTGTCTTTTCACTCACCCTCCCCTACCTCCATTGATCCAAACACAGAATCTGTTATCACGTTCAGTAGCCTCTAAGTGCAACATCACCTTTCCAGCCCCATTGTCACCTGGGCACCACTTGATTCAAACTCTTATTAGTCCCTTTTCTAAATTATTGCAGGTTTTAGGTACATGTTCTGTGCCTATGCTTTCCATATAATTTATGTTTTTAAGTTACTTTTACACCCCCAAGAGGCACAGTCTTATATGTAGCACAGCCACCCCCAGTAGAGGGCTTCCCAGGTGGCTCAGGGGTAAAGAATCCGCCTGCCAGTGCAGAAGATGCAGGAAATGTGGGTTCACTTCCTGGATTGGGAAGATCCCCTGGAGAAGGAAGTGGAAACTCACTCCAGTATTCTTGCCTGGAAAATTCCTTGGACAGAGGAGCCTGGCGGGCTACAGTCCATGGGGTCGGAAGAGTCAGACACGACTCAGCCACTAAACCACCACCTGTATTCTTGGCAGGGAAATCCCATGGACAGAGGAGCCTGGAGGTCTACAGTCCATGGGGTGGCAAAGAGTTGGCTGAGCGCTCATGCAGTCAGTCGCACACACAGAGTGGTTTTATTATATGTCCTCAGCCTGACTTCCAAGCCCTTTGCTGGCAGTGAGGTTGCTAACTTTGGAGTCTTATTTCCTTCCTGTGCTCTGGGCTCAAGCCAAGCTGTGTCTTTCATTGTTTCCTACACATGTTCCTTGCTTACCTCCCATTTTTCCATGACTTGGTTCAAGTTGATTTCTCTGACCCCAAACAGATGGTGATTTCCCTTCTTTTAAGATCCATGGTGTTTTCCTACACTTTCTTTCTGGTGCCTCCATCGTGTCCTGTAGTATCATTTTTCTGTACTTGTTTTGTCAGATCATTGAAGACAAAACTTTTGTGGTACTCAAATGTCTGGTTGAGCCCAAAGGGACTTTCTAAATAGAAAGTTTCAGTAAAATTTTATGAATTAAACATTTCAACTGTTTTAAATTTATGCCGACACAAACAGTATGATTAAAAATCCTAGAACTTGATAATTTGTTTTGCAGTTGATGATTTAAACTTTTTCATTCTGAAATATCAAAGTACATCAATAGATACTGTCATAAGAAATTCAAAGTTTAAAATTGACTAGGATGAGTTTGAGCAGTTAGAATCATAAACGTAAATTATATCAGAGGATTAACTGCGAATATGGTTCTTCTTGACCTTGGATGAGCCAGCAGGGAACCATGCTTCACTGTTTCACCTGTTCGCCAAAATGCATGTTACAGACCTGCAAATGCGGATGCAGTTCCTGCGGTGGAGAACCACAAAAGATTTCAAAGTCCCATGGGTGGTACCCTTAGTAAAAACAATACTTACTAGTACATTTCAGAATAAAATGTGCCTCTGAATGAGTCCTCAAAGTCTATATTGTTTATAATAGGCATTAGGAAACATTTATAGTTAGATTTCTGGTCTAATTCCATAGTGCTGTAATTTCTCAGTACTGATTGTGAATCATGAAATAATTGTCTAGAAAACCTTTTTTTTTTTTCTTTAAATTTATTCAATTTGAGACCTAGGATCTTTAGTTCTTCATTTGCTTTATATAGAGGATGAACTCATTTTGAAACTAACAACAAAATGTGACTTGGATTTATTAAGCAATGTAAAATCTAAAAATCTAAAAGCTCCATGTGTAGCTTCTTAATTATGTATGTTGGATGATGATGTCTGGTACCAGAATGGCTTTTTTTTTACTATGTACAAGAAGATATGAAGCAAATGAGGGAAAAGATTTCCAGCACATGGAAAAAGTTATAGGTTAGGAAAATAACCTTAAAAATTGTACAAAAATATTTTTAAATAGAAAATAATGAAAAAAAATAGTTACAGGTTAAAAAGTTAAAAGAATGCTAGTTAATGTGTTGAAATATTAATATATCCAAGAGCCTATGTTCTCATTGATCTAATAGTTATGATCATTTGCCTCCCTAGTATCATTTATTTAAAATAAAATGGCATGTTACTCACTTAAATTATGACTTGTGTGGGACGTACTCTTTTTATTTTTTTCTCCTTTTCCTGGGTAGGATTTAAGAAATCATTTCCCAGGACAAAAAGGTCTTTATTTGCCCAAGGGTTATCATTTTCAGTCTGGAAGTTTTCAGTCATTCACTGGTTAAGGAATTATTTCAGAGGAATACATATATTCATAACTCTAATCAATTTGGATATTTATAATAAAAATGAAAACCTCATAGTTTCTCTAAATGAGGTAGATAGAATACTTGCTTAGAGTAGCTTATAGAGAGCAATAATAAACATAGTTTTTCTTTCTTGATAGTACCAGTCAGTATAGGCCATTTTAAACAAGCCTGTAATATAATGAAATTCTCTTAACTTGTAACCTAATTAGAAATGTTATTTAAGTAGCCAAAACTATGTGGAAACTGACCAGACTTCTGTATATTTTCTTCAGAATACTTTGAAACCTCTTTCACTGTTTCACAATATTTACAGTTTGTGCAATTCAGATTTAGTAATACTATGGATAGTCAAATGCCTTAGAGAAGAAAACAAGAATTACTAGGAAATTTAAATGTTGATAGCCTAGAATACAAGTATAATGTTAATGCTGTTTTAAAAAAGAGAGAGAGAGAGAAAGAGTACATAGAAAATTCAGGGGAAAAGTTTCAGTTTTATGTGTAGAACTCAGAATACTTAAAATCAGATTCTTAAGTTAACAAACTGTTAATATGCTAAGCACATCTTATTTGGCTTTCCTTAGAGTTGCCACCTTTGGTATAGTGTTTTAGCTTTTCTTACTCAGAAGTCTGCTCACTAAAAGTATTGTTTACATGTTACAGGTTACAAAGCAAGTTTATTTAGTATTTTGTTTAGATGCGTTAGGGCTTGGGTCCTCAGTCTTCCTAATGAGGTTGATTCTCAATAGATAAGACAGTGCTAAAATCTTCTTGATGCCATAGATAGATAGAGGCCCTATTGTGAATGTCCTACTTTTATGTTACAGCTGACATGTTTCATCTCTTCTGAAGTCAAGGCCTCAGCAACGTATGATGGTGTTTACTGTTTATCTGCTTGTTAGGGAAATTAATTTTTGCTTTTTTGTGTATTTCCCAAGTTCTGAGGAAGCAGCTGTGTATCTGTTCACTGTATCATGGCCATGGTAAATTGAACTGTTCTTTTGGATTTTGTGCCCTCAGAAGTATGGCTGCACATCTGACAAACTTCAGACTGTATGCTTAGTTCCAATCTCAGTCTTCCACACAGTAAGCCGAGAAATGCAAAAACAACTCTGAATGGCATAGGAGATTTTGTGGAAGAGGCAGAGGGATTCTTTGAAGATGAGGCCAATTTACCCCAGAGACAGGAAGTGAGGTTGGATGGGTGTTTTAGAGAGTTGAATCATAGAGGTTGCCAGCTAAGGTGTGAGAACTCATGAGCAAAAGCTTATAAACTGAAGGGAGGAAAAGGTAGACCCTTGCTGTCACTCTTTAAAAATGTGCCTTTGAGCCTATTATGCGCTAACACTCAATCCTGTAGAATAACTCTAAGAAAAAAATAAAGGCAATTTATATAAAATGTTGTCATCTAGTTAAGGCAAAAACTGATTAGACAGAAACATGAGGGCCAAGGAGAGAGAGGTATCTTTACAGTTCCATTAACAGTGAAGGTAAACTTTTACTGTATTTTGTTAAATATATATTTTTCAGTTTAAATATACTTTAGAAAAACTCTACTTAAAAAATTATCTATGTTGTTGAAAAAGCTGCTGTAAAAAACCTAGAGAGTTATTATTGGCCCCTCTTGTGGTTGAAGAGCCCTTGTTTTTAATGTAATGCAATAAATAGCCTTGCAAACATAAAAACATTTTTTTGCCCCTTCTCTTTGAGTTAAGGCAGTCACTGGGAGGCAAAATGCATAGACAAGACAATTGTATCCCTTAAAAAATGGTTTTGTGTGGTGAATAGGTGAAGGTAGGCATGATTCCTATATTAATGGCTGACACATCACATTTTAAACTCTAGTGACTTGTGCATAGTAGGCATTCAGAAACTGAAATTTTTTTTTTTTATTGTGTTGGTTTTGCCATACAATGACATGAAACCGCCATGGGTTTACATATGCTCCCCCTCGAGAACCCCCCTCCCTCCTCCCTCCTGATTCCCTCCCCCTGGGACATCTCGGTGCACCAGCCCCGAGCATCAACCCTGGGCTGGCGATTGATTTCACATATGATAATTAACATGTTTCAATGTCATTCTCCCATATCATCCCACCCTTTCCCTCTTCCAGAGTCCATGAGTCTGAAATTTTTTATATATGGTTTGAATACTGAAACAAAGATTGCATTTGTGTTTCCTCTGCCCCAATGTGTCTATGATGTGAGGGGGAACAATACTAGATTATAGTTCATTTTACTTGTATTTGTTGTTTTTGTTGTAGTGGCCTCTGATTCTCTTTGGCCAAGAACTGTGCTGTTATTGAGGGATATTTGCTGAAAAAAATTAATGAAATTGAGTTGTGAGTAACTTCCTGTTGGTTCTAGTTCATGTACTTGTGGCCAGACATAGATAGATGTTGATGACTATCTTGTCAAGACCTCTTTTTAATTTTAAGCTCTGAAGAGCATAAGATTCTTTTAGTTGCCTGTTAAACTGCAGCTAAGAAACAATAGTTTTAATTGCAGCTTAGCGGGCAGTGATTCATTGCTGAAGACTTGAGTTGTTAATTGTCATGTGTCTAATCAATCGCCAGCCCAGGATTGATGCTCGGGACTGGTGCAGCGAGATTTCCCTGGGGGGGGCGGGGAGGGAGGAGGGAGGGGGGTTCTGGAGGGGAAGCATATGTAAACCCATGGTGATATCATGACAATGTATGGCAGAAACAATAAAAAAATAAATAAAAAAAAAAAAGACTTGAGTTGTTTTTCCTTTATAATTTGTCAGTAGTTTATGTATTTGCAAATAAACTGATAGTAGTAATGCTTTCTGTTATCTTGATACTTGATAATAACATATAGGTAGCATTTATCAGAGATGCCTAGAGGTCTTACCTCCTGTTCATTCAGAAGATTTGAAACCAGTAGCAGAGAATGTTAGACTGGAGCCTCATTTTATTATAGGCTATTATGGATCTTCTATTCTAGCCTCCTTTTTTATTATTGAGGCATAATTGACATATATCTTTGTATTTGTTTCAGGGGTATAACATAATGATTTGGTATTTTTATATATTGTGAAATTATAATCACAGTCAGTCTAGTTAACCATGGATAGTTAAAGAATTTTTTTCTTGTGATGACAGCTCTTTTAGATTTGCTGTCTTAGCAGCTTTCAAATATGCAGTACAGTATCATTAACTATAGTTGCCATGCTATACATTACATCCCCATAACTTACTTATTTTAATGCTGGAAGTTTTTACCTTTTACTCTCCACCTCTATTTTTCCCACTCTCCTGCTCTGTCAACCACCAGTTTATCTCTGAGCTTATTGTTATAGTTGTTTTGAAAGATTCCACATGTTAGTGAGATCATATGAATTTGTCTTTCTCTGACTTAGTTTCGCTTAGCATGATACCCCCAGGTTCACCCATGTTGTACAAATGTTAACATTTCATTCTCTTTTAGGGCTGAATAATATTCCATTATGTGTATGTTTTGTGTAACGTATACTCTTTCTCTATCAGTTTATTGATGAACACTTAGGTTTTTTCCATATCTTGGCCAAGATAATGCTTCAGTGAACACAGGGGTGTGTATATATTTTCAAGTTACTTATTTTGTCTTCAGATAAATACCCAGAAGTGGAATTGCTGGATCTTAGGGTAGTTTTATCTTTTTAGGAGACTTCATACTGTTTTCCGCCAACAGTGTGCAAGGGTTCCTTTTTCTCCATATCATCTCTAACATTTTTTCTTTCTTACCTTTTTGATAATAGCCATTCTAACAAGTGTGAGAGGATATTTCATTATGGTTTTGATTTCGTCTGTCTGTTTGCCATCTGTATGTTGTCTTTGGCAAAATGTGTATTCAGATCTTCTGCCCATTTTTTAATTGGAGTTTTTTTTTTTTGCTGTTGAGTTGCATGAGTTCTTTATGTATTTTGGATGTTAGCCTCTTATCAAATTTATGATTTTCAGATGTTTTCTCCCATTTTGTAGTTGCCTTTTTGTTTTGTTGAGGGTTTCCTTTGCTGCGCAGAAGCTTTTTAGTTTGCTTTTGTTGTGTTCTTTAAAAACGGATAACTCAGTGTTTGGCTTCCAGTCAGCCTAAATCTAGGTACTGACTGAGATCCTCCCCTTTGAGACACTGTGTTGGCACACCCTCAACTACTGGGAACTAGTAAAAATAAAATTAGCTTCTTGGACAATCACAAAGGATTGAAAGAACCAGGACCTAGGGCAGGGCTGAGCAATAAGATTTCCTCTCCTACAACCAACCCTTTACCATTGGGAGAAGTGGTTGTTTTTCATCTAATACATAGAAACCAACACAGAGAATCAAGCAAAATGAAGAAATAAAGGAATATGTTTCAAATGAAAAAACATGATAAAACCTTAGAGGGGAAAAAACCCTACCGAAATAGAGAAAGTGCTATGGGACCACAGTCATAAGCCTCCCCACTGGTGCCTGGATCTGCAGATGTCCCCTGGGCAGCAGTCACACAAATCAGGGCTCCAGAGGGTTGGACGAGCTCACTTCTGGACGATGCTGGTGAGCTATAGCAGGCAGAGGGTGAGTGTAAAGTGGCATCCCCTCACCTGTGCTCCATGAACACACCTCTGTAGTTGCTCGTGTGTGCCACACCAGACACCTGCTTCTAAGGTCAAAACTCCTGGACAAATAAACGGGCCTCTTCTGAGAGAGACGAGGGGTGTATTTCATCTGTGTGGTGTCCTGGGGGTGGGAGTCTCCAAGAACTGTCTCTGTGATTGGTACAGCCCCATGGTACCCAGGAACACAAGCCCCTCTGACTGCCAGAGCCGGGGGAAAGAAGGGGTGTCCTCTGGATAGCAAACCTAAAAACTGGGTCACCAAGCAGAAGATGGCAGAGAGCAGCAAGATGATACCCACCAGTCTCTGTCCCTGGAGAGCATCACAGCAGGCCCCTGCCCCTTCTGCCGTCACTTTAAGACTAGGAAGTGAGTCTCTCACATGAAGCTGGGGTGCTTTCAGAGGGCTATTTCTGGGCTGGGCCCTGGTGCCCATGAGGCTACACACAAGCCCTTTGAGAACCATTCCTTGGTGTGCCACCACTCATGTATATCATGGCATTGAGCCTTAAAACCAGACATTTTGCGAGCTCATCTTTCAGGTGCCAGTCTTCAAAGTCAGGGAGCCCTATGTGGGTTATGAGCTGTTTGCTCCTCAGGGAGAAGCTCTGATTGTGGGTCGCTGTGCTATGTAGTAGGGTTTACGGTGAGATTGTGTCTCAGCCTTTCCCAGCTGCTTCGAAGTGGTTTCTCTCTGATTTGCCCCTTTTAAGGAGGGCTTGCTCAGCCAGCTTTTAGGCTGTTGTCAGAGATTGTTCTATCTATAGCTGTAGATTCAGTGTGTGCGTGGAGGAGATGAGAGCAGGATCTTCCATCTAGAACTGGAACCCGGGCTTTCTTCTTTTCACATATTATCTCCACAGTATAACCCACCTGCCATGAAAACCTGACCAAGTACATTTGCTTATGTTGTTGTTTAGTTGCTCAGTCACGTCCAACTCTTCTGTGGCCCCATGAACTGTAGCACGCTAGACTCCTCTGTCCATGGAGTTTCCCAGGGGAAGATACTGGAGTGGTTGCCATTTCCTGCTGCAGGGGATCTTCCTGAACTAGGGATCGAACCTGAGTCTCCTGCATCTCCGGGATTAGCAGGCAGATTCTTTACCCTCTAAGCCACCTGGGAAGCCCACATCTGCTTATAGTCCTGTCCTGTAATCCTCTGTGTATATGTGTGTTCATATGCATACATACATACTTAGTTATGAAATTTACTGTGAAGTCTTTATATCTAAAGATAAAAAGACAAGAAGAAATTTGACTAGCAGATAAAAAAGGAAAAGTTTATGTATATGAAAAAAAAGTGTGAAGTACAATGCTTCTGATCACCTTTCTAAATTGTTCCTTCTGTCGATTACCCTTTTCTTGATTGACCTTTTTGCACTGACGTTTGTTTTCTGTTTTGTTTTGGGAGGTTCAGGCCTGTAACTTGCCCATGTCCTATCTTCTGATGAGAACCGGTAGTACTGGAGGTGCTCTCTGCGTATAGAAATGATCCTCATTTGCCTTCCTTCATCCACTTCTTTTATTCCTTATGCCCAAGGCCTTCATTTCACACACACAGTTATGAAGCACTCACATGGCCATCAGCCAGTTAGTGTTTTTGGCACTGGCGCTATAAGAATGATGTTAAACGTGGGTTTAGCATTCGTTATGCTCAGAGTGCAATAGGGCAGATATATATGTAAACAAGTAACCAAAGCACGAATAGTAACTATCTATGACTAGGGTCAGAGGAGTGACTAATGACTCTTGGCATCAGGATCAAGGACGGTAAGTATCTCAGAAAAGACAAGGTATTCTGGACAGAAGGAGAGCCACAGAGGCATAAAATAATATGAAATTTGGGGAGTTATGAGGTACTTAAAAAGTACAGTGTGAAAAGATTTAAGATGGGGAGAGGGTAATCTGTGGATGGAATATGAAGCATCTTCTGTGTGGGTCTGAGGAATATGACCTTGGTCTGTGCATAATGACAACTCCTCACACATTTTAAGGAAGGTGGTTGCCTGAGAAAAAAGAATTTTGAAGTCACTCAGTTCAAGTCACATCTCTATTTATGTGGTTTACTTACTAGCAGTATACTCTTGGGCTTGGTGCTTGACATTTCTGAACCTCATTGTTCACATCTGTGAAATGGGTGTAGCCTGAACTGAGAGTGTCTTGGATTGTGAGTGACTTAATCATTTAGCAAACATTATTTATTGAGCACCTGTTATACATAATGCCTAGAGAAATTTTATAGGGAAGGGAAATGCAGTAGGATGAGCCTACAAAGCCTAGAAAAATGTGGTAGATGCTGTATCAACCTATTCAGAACTTAGCATGTTTTTCTAGTCAATGCTATTCTTTCTTTCTTTTTCAAAGGTTTGTTGTTGTTGTTGTGAACCATTGTGAAAGTTTTTATTGAATTTGTTACATTATTGCTTCTGTTTTATGTTGTCATTTTTTGGCCACAAGGCATGTGGGATCTGAGCTCCCCAACCAGGGATCGAACCCATACCCCTGGCGTTAGAAGGTGAAGTCTTAACCACTGGACCACTACGGAAGTCCCTCACAGCTATTCTTATTCATGTATTCTCTATTGTTATTGGTGGCATCTCAGACAGAAACCTAGGAATCCTCTATTATCCCTTCTTTGTAACCAATTATCAAATTCAGACTGTTTTACCTTTTTTTTTTTTTGGTGTAAAATTTTATTATGATGAAATGCTTAAGTTTTATGTGTTCATTTGCTGAATTTTGACATACATGCATATATCTGTGTAATCCAATTGTATATTAAGATGGAGAGCTTCACAGTCATCCACTTCTAATTCATTGCAAACAGTACACTTAAGGTGAAGCAAGAAACTTCATATCATGAATGTATATTAATATTCTAGGTATTGGGATAGAAACTGAGCATGCATTGAGTCCTTATCTTCAGGAATCTTTCAGTTAGGTGAGGAAACTGATGAGTAAATGTGAGCTTGAGGACACAACTTGAGAATTAAGAAAATAGAGCTTGATGACAAGAGTCCATCCTGCCACCGTGATCTAATCCTCTTTGGGTATGTGGGAGAAATGGAATCTAATCTGAGGTTGATAAGAGGCTAGTGAATCATGGGAAGAAGGGGAGAGGTATATTCCAAGGATATTCAGGTCCAGGAAGCAAGAGGACAGGGAATGTTATATGTCTAGAGAACAGAGAATAAGAAATGCTAAAAATGACATTAAAGCTTCAAGTGAAAGGCTGGAGCAAGGCTGCAGTTCCCAGTGTAGGTCAACTAGAAGTAGCCTTACCTTTGAGACAAGCAGTTTATGTAAAATGACAATTCTCTGTCAATTCTTATCTTTGAGCTCCCTCTGAACCTTATATAAAACTCTTATTTTATGCCTCATCAATGTTAGTGAATCATAGCTATTGTTGTCAGTATAAAATCAACTACTATTCATTGAGTGTATTTACTCTACCATGGAACCTACTTCCTGCTTCAGAAGGCATGCAGCCCTGGGAAGGCGTGTAGTAGGGCCAGAGGTAACTGGAGAGATGCTGCTCTGGGGTGAAGAATACCAGCAGCCACCAGAACCCTGAAGAGACTAGGAAAGAGTTTTTCCCTTAGAGCCTATACTGGGAGGCTGGCCTTGCCAGCAGCTAGGTTTCAGCCCAATGACACTGAATTTAGACTTCGGGTCTCCAGAGCTGCGACAGAATTAATTTCTGTGGCTTGAAGCATGTGGTAATTTGTTAGAGCAGCCATTGGAAACAGCGCCCTTGTCACCTTGCCACGTGCGCGACATACTTCACTGTGTGCATCTGCTCATGCCCTTCCTACACGGGCAGTGCCTGAACCACCACTGCAGCTTTCAGAACATCCTCCGGTTTCGGTTCAAGATCGTGGAGTAGAAGGGTGTGTGCTCATCTTCTCCTGCAAGAGCACCAAAACTGCAACTGGCTGTTGAACAACCATCGGCAGGAGGAGGCTGGAACCCACCAGAAAGAGATACCCCACGTCCAAAGACAAAGACGAAGTCACAGCAAGATGGCAGGAGGGGAGCGCTCACAATAAAATGAAAATCCCGTACCCACCAGGTGGGTGATCCACAGACTGGAGAACAATAATGCCAATGAAGTTCTTGTACTGTTGTGAAGGTTCTGAACCCTACGTGAGGCTTCCCAGCCTGGGGATCTGACAAAGAGACTGGGAATCCCCAGGGAATCTGGCCTTGAGGGCCAGCGGGATTTGATTATAGCCTTTCCGGAGGGCCGAGGGGAAACAGAGACTCCAGTCTTTGAGGGCACAAACAAAATTTTGAGCACACGAAGACCCAGAGGAGAGCAGTAACCCCACCAGAGACTGAACCAAAACTAGTGTTGGGGGGCCTCCTGTGGAGGCATGGGTTGGCAGGGGCTCACTGCAGGAATGGGGGCACTGGAAGGTCCCCTTTGGCATAAACCCTCTTGGAGTTCACCATTAATCCTACCATAGAGTCTACAGACCCCAGGGCTGGTTCGCCCCAGGCCAAACAACTGCCAGGGAGAGAGTGCAACCCTACCGATCAGCAGATAATTGGATTAAAGCTTTACTGAGCAAGAAGACCCTGCCTGCCAGAGCAAGGCCCAATTTTTCCCATGCCAGTCCCTCCCATCAGGAAGCTCACACAAGCCTCTTAGCCTCATCCATCAGACGACAGACAGAAGCACAGTTTCGCAGCGACTAAAACAAAAACTGTGTTCCAGAAAGTTAACCATGATGAAAAGCAGAAAGTTATGTCCCAGATGAAGGGACAAGATAAAACCCCAGAAAAACAATTAAATGAAGTAGAGATAGGTAACCTTCCAGAAAAAGAATTCAGAATAATGATAGTGAAGAAGATCCAGGATCTTGGGAAAAGAATGGAGGCAATGATTGAGAAGATACAAGAAATGTTTACCAAATGTTTACCAAGACCTAGAAGAATTAAAGAACAAACAAACAGAGATGAAGAATACACTAGAAGGAACCAATCGCAGAATAACTGAGGCAGAAGAATGGATAAATGACCTGGAGGACAGAATGGTGGAAATCACTGCTGCATAAAAGAATATAGAAAAAAGAAGGAAAAGAAATGAAGACAGCCTAAGAGACCTCTGGGGCAACATGAAACACACCAACATTCACACTACAAGGGTCCCAAAAGGAGAAGACAGAGAGAAAGGACCTGAGAAAATATTTGAGGAGATAATAGCTGGAAACTTCCCAAACATGGGAAAGGAAATAGTCAACCAAGTTCTGGCAGCACAGAGAGTCCCAGGAAGGATAAACCCAAGGAGGAACACACTGAGACACATAGTAATCAAACTGACAAAATTTAAAGACAGAGATAAAATATTAAAACCAACAAGGAAAAAAATGACAACATACATGGGAATTCCCATCAGGCTATCAGCTGATTTCTCAGCAGAAACTCTACAAGCCAGAAGGGAATGGCATGATAGACTTAAAGTGATGAAAGGGAAGAACCTACAGCCAGGCATACTCTACCCAGCAAGACTCCTTCAGATTTGATGGAGAAATCAAAAGCTTTTCAGACAAGCAAAAGTTGAGAGAATTCACCACCACCAAACCAGCCTTACAACAAATGCTAAAGGAACTTCTCTAGGCAGAAAACAAGAGAAGGAAAAGATCTATAGGAAATAAACCTGAAGCAATTAAGAAAATGGTAATAGGATCATACATATTGATAATTACCTTAAATGTAAATGGATTAAATGCACCAACCAAAAGACATAGACTGGCTGGGTGGATGAGAGCATGTGCAGTATACCCTTCCATTTACCACACCACTCTGCTTGACCCTCCCTAAATTGTATGCAGTTATTTTATATTGTTAATCATGTTCCAGTTATGGCTTGCAGTTGTAAATTATGTTTTATTGTCTATTGATTGTGAAAACAGATAAATATCTTTTACTATTGTGATTACATAACTATGATCACAGTATTACTCACTTAATACTATTGTATCATGATTGGTCAACAGAAAAATAATAGAACTCTGTATCACCAAAACTAGGATCTAATAGAAGAACCTGTCATCAGTTTTTAAAATCCAGATGCATATCAGAATTATCTTGAAATTTTTTGAAAAGTACAAGTGCTCAGGCTTTGCTTTTTTCCTCCAGAGCTCCAGGTGTGTTTCTAATGAGCAGTCATGTTTAAAAACAACTGGACTATATGATGATATTTTACTTTTATCTAGTTTGTTTCATTTTTTCTATTTCATATTCAGTGCTCCCATTTCATTTAGTTTCTGTTCTCCAGTTTCTGCATCTCTTCTTTTTTGGGGGATGTTCTTTCTCAAGCCTTTATCAAGTGTAGTAGAAAAGCTTTTGTACACATATATATATAAATATGTATGATGTATGTATTTTAGAAACATGAATTTTTGCCTAATTGGAAAAATTTTGATGTTTTTATTCTACTTGTTTGACTTAGTATGAATAGAATGCTATATTTCTAATTAAAAAACAGTTATGCAACAAGCAACAAAGGTTTACTGTATAGCATAGGGAACTATAGTCAATATCTTGTAATAACCTATGATGGAAAATAAATTCAATACATACAATATAAATTCAATAATACACATATATATGTATTTGTATAACTGAACTACCTTGCTGTGCACCTGAAACATTGTAAGTCCACTATACTTCAATAAAATATATTTTTTTAAAAAAAGAAAGAAATACCCTGTTTGTGAAGATCCAGTCCAAAAACAACTTCCTGATTCCTTTAGGAAGAATTAATCATTGTTAGCTCTGTTTGGTAACTGCAGTGCCCCAAGTGAATAGAATAGTTCCGTAAAGATAGTGTGTGCTTAGTAAGTAACTGTAGAGTGAGTTCATTCTATCATGTATTAGAGTTTTTGGGTCTCCTATTTCTTCCATTAGATTTTTTTTTGCTTTTTTTTTTTTAAAAGTTGAGATATAATTAACATGTAACATTGTTAAGTTCAAGATATACAGTGTGTTGATTTAGCCATTTATATATTGCAGCATGATTCCCGCCATAGCTTGGCTATCACCTCTGCCACGTCACATAATTCTCTTTTTTGTGTGTGGTGAGAACATTTAAGATCTAGTCTCTTAGTTACGAAGTCTACAGTATAGTACTGTTGACTATGATCACTATGCCATGCATTCAATCTCCAGAACTTATTCATCTTCTAGTTGGAAGTTCTTACCCTCACCTGGTTTAATTTTTCATTATTCCTCATCTTCTTGTCTCCATCCCTGTCGCCAGAGCCTTCATTCTGGCTGTTGCATCTCACGTGGAATCTGCTTCCTCTTCTCAAATTCATTTTCTCTCATGAGAAGGGTCACACTTTAAGTGACACTGGCCAAGTGCTGAGCTCTTGGGAACTGTCAGGAGACTGCTGATGTCCTGCGTCATGTCAGGATGTGCCTGTGTTCTGCTGCTGAGCCTGGATTTGAAGGCTCCCCCTCTGTTTGGTTTGCTACAAGCTTCACTGTTCCTTTCTTCACCTCTTGTTCTCTATTTAGCAATCTTCCACCAGGTGCCTGGGACATTCTCATCATTTGCTGTTTGCTGGAACCCAAAGCTTTTAATAATTAACCGGATCATGCTATGGTCGATTGTGCACGGGCCCATCCTCCACATTTGTTTTAGGAACGTGTTCTACTCTTAACCTGGAGATTTGAAGCCTTTTTTTTTTTTTAAATCATATTCTTTAGTAAGATTTCTCTTCTCTCTGTCCTCATAAAATGTGTGTTTTATACTTGCTATGAACCTGCCACTGAAATGATCGAATTCGTGGTCTTTGACTTTTTGTACTTCCACCCTGATAAGAAACTGTCTTGCAGTGGGGTGGGGGAATGCCTTTTTTCTCTCTTCTTGTTCTTTCCATTTTTAGTCTATTTGACTGTGTGCAGTGTGACTATCCATGAAGGTAAGATGGGACTTTGAGATCTACATGGAGGTTCTCAGGTTGAAGGTGTCTGTATCTCAGTACTTTATCACGACGCTTTGTGCCTATTTGGTGAACTTGTCACCTGCAGACAGCTTCCTCATCACACAGACAGTGAACTTTTTATTGTGCTTTTCTTCTCCCTGTGTAACAGTTGGGAGTTGAGAAGAGCCTGAACTCACCTCTTTGTGTTTTGTTTTGATGCTCCAGGTCAGGATGGCTAACTGGTTGGCTTCCCACATGGTGCCCTACATCAGCCTCACACCTTAAAGAAGCTGAAGAGAAAATTTTAAAATGTAAGGTTTTCTTCTTATAAGTGAACTGAGCCATTTACTAAAATAGGTCCAATATATTGCATTGCCTTGAAACTGAAGATAAGATTCTGTGGTGTGTTAGTTGTTGGCAAAAGAACTTTTTTTCCTTTTTCATGTCATCACTAAATGTGTAAGGGTGGGAAGAAGGCTAGAGTTCTCAAACCTTTTGGTCTTGAGGTCCTTTTATACTCTTCAGTTAAGAAATACCCAAGGGTCTTTGTTTAGTGGTTATAGCTATCAATAGTTACTGTATTAAAAATTAAAACTGTATAATTTAAACTATGGTAACTGTTAATTTACTTTAAAACCCTAGCAATAAATGCATTGCCACTTAAATAACATTTTCTAAAAATAGCTACTTTCTGAACAAAGGTATTGAGACAAGTAACATTGTTTACAAGTTTACAGATCTGTTTAATGTCTGGCTTAAGGTAAGACCCCTGGATGCCCATATGTGCTTCTGCATTTAGACTGTTGGTCATCACTTACCAACAGTGTTCTCTGGAAGGCTGCACTGTATACCTATCAGAGAATGAGAGTGGAAAAAACAGGTAAAGTCTGAGACTGTTTTGAAAATAGTTTTTACCTGGGAAGGCCTCCCCAAAGGGTCCCCAGCTCACCAGAGGTCCCCAGACTGTGCCTTGAGAGCAGCCTGCAGGTGCTGCCTCACCAGCAGCCTGCCTGTTGGGACAGTTAGTGGAGTACAGCCCGGTCTAGGCCCAGGGCTGCAGCCTGCCTTACAGGATCTTGGGCAAGTCCCCTTTCTCAGTCTCCTAGTTTCTGCCTATAAGAGGAAGTGGGTGTGGTGATCCTTAGAATTCTTTCTGATTCTAGGATTGTAGGACTTTTTATGGTGATGTTCGTAGTAGTACGGAAACTTCTTGTGAGTGCCGAAGCTTACCCGCACATGTGTCTCAGAGTATTCCTAGGTATCTGTGGATATACTTTCATGTAATGTTGTTTACTGTGCAGTTTTGTTTAGAGGAGGAGATTAAGTGGTGTACATCTGTGATTATTTTGTGTTTGTGCAGATACTTACACCTGCTTTTCATCCTCTCTGCCACAAATGAATTTCGTTTGTAAATTTGAATGATTCAGAAATAAGTGACTGTAGCTGGATATATCCCTGGAAGGGGGCAGTTAGCCTTTTTACATGGATTTTAAACATGAAACTCCATTGGGTAATCTTGTTCTCTCCAAAGCTGGGAAGGTTGTCATTGTGGTTTACTAAATGAAAAAATTCTTGTTGGGAGGTTAAAAAACAAAAAGTGGGTGGGAGCGCTAGGAACTCATCTCATGTATCTAATGGACATACTGATTTCCTCCTGCTAGGTTCTAGGGATGCAGGTAGGAGACTTGACCCTGCTCCACTGTCAGACACAGGAGCACCAGCTACTACAGTGAGATGAGCTCTCACAGAGGTCACAGGTAGTTTTTATGGGAATACTCACACAGTATCTGTGTTCAAAATGCCAATGTGGTTGGCCTGGCACTAACACCAGCTCACCTCCCTCTCTAGACTGCTGTCATTTCCCTTCACTCAGGTAACGTGGACTCTGTTAATAATCTCAACAAATGCTGGGTTTCCCTTTCGGCCACCATGTGGAACAAAACTGAAAATGATTTCTCAGGTTAAAGGGCAGAAACTCGTGGTTCTCCAGTATTTTTCCACTGCAGACATATATGCACAAATCTTTAAGGGATATACCTAAAGTGTAGCCGTTCAATTGATAATGTGAGGTAGAAGGATTTCAAATTAGTTCCATCTTTAGTCAGTTTGGGGGGAGATTTAAAGTATTTAGTCCTGGAGCGCTGAGGATAAGAACAATGTTTTAGCTACATAACTGTGATTATTTATTTTCTCTGGAGTATTTACTTTTGTGGATCTGAACTCAGACTACCTAGCACTCACACTGAAGGGTTCCTACCATACTCTGTGATCTTTTTCTACTAAACATTGTAGTGACTTAAGATTTCAACACATGTTCAATACGTGTACTGTTAATCCTTCCCTAAATTCATGATGACTTTTTAGGAAAAAGTATTTCTTTTGAGTCTGACTTCAATCTTTAATGCTTAACCTTCAAGTGTTCTACACATACAAGGTACTATGTTGCTATTGTCGGTAAAGCCAGAGACCTTTATAATGGATTCAGTGACCACTATGTTCCTCTCCAGCACCCTCCACTGATGGATGTGGAAGGGAAGTCCGGAGAGCTAATATGACTTGCCAGGAAAAGTAGGACAAGAGCTACTTCCTACTAAGGTGTGAGATATGGTCATTAAGAGTTACTTGGTTCAGTAAAATGTCTACATTTTTTTTAAGGGCTGATATAATAAAGGCTAAAATCATGTAAATGCATACTGGGTAGTTCCTAGATTAATTTCCAATTGCTCTGAGACTATTCCCCTTCTCAGAAGTCATGAGGCTAACCAGAATTTCTCTTTTTATGTTTCCGTTAGGTGTCCCCTGCACATACAAAAAAGGACCCGTTCGTATATCGAATGGAAATAAAATATGGACACTGAAGCTCTCTCATAATATTTCAAATAAAACTCCACTTGTCCTCCTCCATGGTTTTGGAGGAGGTCTTGGACTCTGGGCACTGAATTTTGGCGATCTGTGCACCAATAGACCAGTCTATGCTTTTGACCTGCTGGGCTTTGGACGAAGTAGTCGACCCAGATTTGACAATGACGCAGAGGAAGTGGAGAATCAGTTTGTGGAATCCATTGAAGAGTGGCGATGTGCCCTTGGACTGGACAAAATGATCTTGCTTGGACATAACCTAGGTGGGTTCCTGGCTGCTGCTTACTCACTGAAGTACCCATCCAGGTGAGTGAGGGTGTCAGAAGAGACGCACCCAAGGGTCCATTTCCAGTTCCCGTCTTTGTTGGTTGTTGGTGTCTGATCCTTCGAAAACAGACATCCTCGTAAAGGACCCCGTAGATCAAACAGCCACAGGTGATGGCCAGTTTAGTAGCAGAAATAATATCGTCAGGTTTTCCTGTTTTATCTGCTACACGTTGGTAGGAGGCTTGTGAAAGGACTTTTTATTTGTTAGAATGTACACAATTTAAGCCACAAGTAAAAACTGTTGTGTTGTTATTATTTACACTTATCATCATTAGACCTATGGATCCAGCAGGCTTTTCCTAACCTTTTCTAGGTTTCAGGAAGCAGTAGTAAGAAACCAGAGGTTAGAAATTAGAAGACATAGGCTCTCGTGCTGTCTCTATGGCTTAGAGGAACTCACTCAACTCTCAATTTTAGTTTCCTCATCTCTAAGCTACAGAAATTATACCCACATTATATCTTGCAGCATTTTTATTCTACTGTGCCCCAACCTTTATTGCTATAGAATTTTTTTCAGTCATTAAATTAGTGATTGTTGACTTCAGAATCTTTGTAGCATCTCCTCCTTCCTTTATCATATTTTCTTATGCTGTTTCCTATTATCTATGTTGCTAATCTGAGAGGACATCACATTGGAGTGCTCAGAAAATAGAAGCAAAGCTCATTTTTGTTTTATTCATCTTTTTGGAAAGAAAACAAAAGACTGTCAGCGTTTTTGTGTTGCCAGTGTATTTTTCCACTGGAGTGATGGCCTAACCCAGAGTTGTGACCGACTTTGATGCTGAGGTCTGTGGATGGGGTGGTGGTCGTTTTCAGAGGGTGTGGGTGCGCCTGTCAGGCTGTCCCATTGGGTGACTGCAGGTGTGCCGTTGACACAGCACCCTCCTCTGTGTGCTGGAGGGTAAAGCAGTCTCGTCAGCTGGCACGTCTGTGCTCTCAAAAGAAATCCAGATTTCCTTCTTCTAGTTGGCTTTTTGGGATTATTGTCTTTTATCAAGTCCTACTCTCAGTGATAAACAACTACCTGTATTTGTGGGGAAAGAGAGATTACTCTTCTGGTATAATGCAACATGGTTATCTGTGGAGGTTGGGCTTCCTCTCTTTTCGGTCAGGTATTTATTTTGTTTTTATTGGAATGTAATTACTTTACATTGTTGTGTTAGTTTCTGCTGTACAACGATGTGAATCAGCTCTGTGTATACATATGTCTCCTCCCTTTTGAGTCTGCTTTCCACCGCACCCTGCTTCCCACCCCTCCAGGTCATCACAGAGCACTGAGCTGAGCTCCCTGTGCTATACAGAGGCCTCCCACTAGCTATCTGTTTTACACTTGGTAGTATATATATGTCAATGCTGCCCTCTCAGTTCATCTCACCCTCTCCTTTCCCTCTGTGTCCACAAGTCCATTCTTCTTGTCAGGTATTTATTATGTCTGTCTTATGATATTTATTTCCTGGAGGTGGGATATGGCACTTACTCAGTGGACCAGCCTCTGGTCATGAAACCATACGTCACAGGTTCCTGACCCTTCATGGCTATCTGCCATTTAGATCACTTGGTGAGATTTTCATTTGTAATTGGGAAATGCTCTAAAGAAATAAGATGCTTCAGTGATTTAGAAGGGAACTACCACTTGAAAACTATAAAAGAGAATAAGGGAGCAGAATAAGTATGTAAAATAAAGCCAGTGATCCCTGCATTGAACTGACTATGTTATAGAAAATGATTCTTGAATGTTTGTGCCTAGTAAATCTGAACTACTGTGTGAGGACCAAGAGCCACCAAGTATTAGCAATGAATGAATGAGAGAATGCTTGAAATAATTAGCATGTTTAAGTTGGCTGATTGCTGCTAAATATTGAGTGAAACTCTACAGAATGTGTTGGATATGAAGGCCTATATTTTTTACTGCATAAAAATTGAATCTTGAAACACAAAGTTGGTTTTAAAATAGCAAGGTTCTTTGGGTTTTCAGAGATCTCAAGTCATTAGTGAAGGCCAGTGTGTTTTTTTCTTATTACTATTAATGGTCCCCACTTGTATAATTTCTTACCTTACAGAAATTTTTCCTCCTCCATCCTGACTAAGCAAATTCATTCAAATTTACATGGAAGATCTGATGTTATGGCTAATTGAACAATTCAGCAGTTTCACAGATATAGACGTAGTTAAACACAAGTGCTGGCTGCCTACACATGTTCATAATTATAGCAAATTCACAGTTAAGTGAGGTTTAGCATTAGGTGTCAGAGAAGGCGATGGCACCCCACTCCAGCACTCTTGCCTGGAAAATCCCATGGACGGAGGAGCCTGGTAGGCTGCAGTCAGTCCATGGGGTCACTAGGAGTCGTACACGACTGAGCAACTCCACTTCCCTTTTCCTTTTCATGCACTGGCGAAGGGAATGGCAACCCACTCCAGTGTTCTTGCCTGGAGAATCCCAAGGACGGGGGAGCCTGGTGAGCTGCCATCTATGGGGTCGCACAGAGTCGGACACGACTGAAGTGACTTAGCAGCAGCAGCAGCATTAGGTGTTTCTTCAAGTTGCACTCCTACTAAACATATGGGTGGTCATCAGGATCACTATCTATGTGATCTGAGAGGTTTTACCCGAGCCAGAAAAGCTGCAGGGTGGCATCTACATATTTTCTCTGGTGCAATAGAGTAGTCTGTTTTGTATTGTAAGGAACTACCTACTCTAAATGACACTTATCCAACTTTAACTTGATCCAAGTACCTTTTTAAAAACTTTTATTTAGCATTATTTTGAGAGAGAGGTACAGAGATTCCTTATGTAATCCCTGTTCCTACATGTGCACAGCCTCCCCTACAAGGACCATTTTTATTATGCTGTCATGAGTTTAAAATAAATCTTTGCATTTCAGAAAGACTTTGGTGGGAGGGTGAGAGGAGGGGGAAATGGTCTAATAGAGACCAAATGAAATTCAGTTAATTTCCTTCACTCACTGTGCATCTTGTTTTTTTTTTTTGAGTGGACTTTGAGAATACCACTTTCTGCTTTACTGCCTCAGGTATGACAGATATAGTTGTCATCATTTTTCTCCTAAGAGAACCATAGCTTTTTAACTTCTGTTGTTTCTGTGCATGGAGGAAAAAAACCACAAAGACAACATTTTTTTACTTACTGGGATTTAAGTCCCAATCTATACAAATTAACCCTGTCTTTTATGGGCAGCCCCGTTCTTTCATTCTTGGTTTATTTTTATAGGATGGTTTGAGGGAGAAGAATAAAAATTCCTAGTTTAAAGTACTTGTTTAGGAAGGATTCCAATAATAGAGAACAAGTAAAAACTGATTTTTTCCAGTTTTTGGTACATTAGGTCAACCTGTATGCTTGATCTCTATGAGCAGCAGAGTGCTTCTTTCCATAGACATTGTTCTACCTTGTGGCAGTGACCCCATATATTTCCAAAATTCTTGATACTGATTATCAAGAATCAGTAATCAATGATTCAGCAATTGTGATACTTAATGTAAAAGTACCTGGCTGAATCTTCCATTGAAATACCAGTGTTGAATGAAACACTCTAACACTATAATCCAGCAGGTTGTGTGTGTTTAAATAATGTTGAGTGACTTTGTGTGCCTGTAAGGCTTACAGTGCATTGGGGGAAGAGACAGAAATAACCACATGGGTAGCATGCCAGCTGTGAGCTCTCTTGATGAATACCTGGCCCTGTCTCAGCATCCATTATGGTACTCTAAAGAAGTACAACTGGAGTTGACATGGAGGTCTCAAAGGAAAGTAGCAGGAGAGCATTCTAGGCAGTAGGGACAGAAATCGCAAAGGCCCTGTGCTACGGGGACCCCTTGGCCATTCTGGAAAAGCAGTGTGGTGAATGGGCAGAGAAGTTAAGAACTGATGAATAGATTATTCCATATGGAGGCACAAACCCCATGTTCCTTCCCCCAAAATGACCTTCGTTCATCTCGGTTCTTGTACTATGATGTGTAATAATTAGACAGGTTGCCTATGATTTTACTTGTACATTGGTGTGCCGTATGGCAAGCAGGAACCACTGTGTGAGGTGTCCTGGGCTGCCATGCCACTCTACAAAATCTTCTTCATCAAGCAGTGTCTGATCACCTTAAGGTGGCGACAGAGGGAGAGTAGAGTAAACCAGCAAAAATAGCCAAAGATACCATCTCCTTTCTTACATCTGTGTGTTCCTTTTTAGTTTTCTTTTTCTTCTGGCTCCTGCCACTCAGCATCCCATGGGCTTCTCTGGTGGCTCCGTGGTAAAGAATCCACCTGCCAAGTGGCAGAGATCCAGGAGACGTGGGTTTGATCCCTGGGTCAGGAAGATCCCCTGGAGGAGGAAACAGCAACCTGCTCCATTCCTGCCTGGAAAATCCCATGGACAGAGGAGCGTGGCGGGCTACAGCCCACGGGGTTGTGAAAAGCTGGACATGACTTAGCGACTAAACAGCAACAACTCAGGATTGTATATAAAAACAGTCTTTTTTTAATAGGTATTTGTTATAAACTAAGGAAAAGGATATTGTGAAAACTTTTATTAACTTAGAAAGTGTTTAGCAAAGAGATATTCTAGGTCACAACAGAATAGGTTACATCTGGTCTTTTTCACTCAAAGGTTTTCAGATCATTTTGCTTTTGATCTTGCCTGGCTGTCTCCTGACCATGTGGAGCTGGGCCGAGCATTTCTTATTGGTTCCTCTTGAGATGAAAGACTGACTGTTCTACTTGACCCAGTTAGATGTATTTAAGTTCATTGTTCTGTGCTCCGTCCTCCCCTCAGTAGCTTGGAACTAATGGGAAATACCTGGGGCTAACTTCATCTTGAGAATGTCTCATTTGTGCACTGACTTCTTTCTAGTCCTTTTCCTTGTTCCTTAGTAGGTTCTGTGAACTCCTTTGTACACTGTGGTTCTGGGTCTGACTGTTTGCTTGTATTATTACTGGCTGGGGGCTGACTGTATGTCACAGGAATGTCTGGTTTGCAGAGCCTTCTTGGCGTTTAGGCTCAGCTGGCCCATGAGCATGTTGGAGCAGGTGTTATCTACTTCTTAGGCCTGTAGGCGGTAATCTGGTCATCATCTTCAGACTCAAGACCTACTGTAATAACTAAGCTGGAGAAGAGTGCTTCTTTATGTTTTGAAACTGATGAACTCTTTATGTTTTGAAACTGATGAAACTCTTGTTCCTGCTTTGCTGGTTCTTTGTTTTTCTTGTAGTTTGCATTAGTCTCTGAATCTCGATAAAGATGTCTAATAAGCTAGCTGACTCACTTGCTGTCTGGCTAGACCCATTCTTTATGCCTAGATGTGAACTGACAATCCCATCAAGCTGTCCTCTGTGGGATATTAGAAGGTGGGTTCTGGATTACTATATGAGTTTGGATCCCAGGTAGAGCAATGGTAAAGAACCCACTTGCCAGTGTAAGAAACAGAGGAGACATAGGTTCAATCCCTGCATCAGGGAGCTCCCATGGAGACAGAAATGGCAACCCACTCCAGTATTCTTGGCTGGAGAATCCCATGGCCAGAAGAGCTGGCCGGGCTACAGTTCGTGGGGCTGCAAAGAGTCGGATGCGACTAAGTGACTGAGCACTCACACACAGACACATACATTAAAAGTAAAGAATTCCTGTCAAATGAGTCACACAGTGCATCTCCGCTTTCTTCTCATGAAATGAAAGATGGGGCTGAGTATTCAAGAGTCCATGGAGCTCTATGCTCTGGGTCTGTTCTCTGAAGCTTGCTGTCTGAGAAAATGCTGTCATAGTAATGTACTCATTACTAACTAATCTGTGCTGACAAAAATACTAAAACTTTTTATTACTTATTTATTCTGGCTTTTCTGGGTCTTGGCAGCTGTGTGGGCTTTCCTGTAGTTGCAGCGAGTGGGAGGTACTCTCTAGTTGCAGGGCGTGGGCTTCTCATTGCAGTGGCTTCTCATGGCGCATGGGCTCTAGGCACATGGGCTCATTAGTTGCAGCGCGTGTGCTTTGTTGCTCCATGGCGTGTGGAATCTTCCCAGACCAGGGATCGAACCCATGTCCCCTGCATTGACAGGTGAATTGTTTAGCAGTGGACCACCAGGGAAGTCCAAAAATAATAAAACTTTTTACACTGGGAATAATAGCTATCTGTTTCCATATTTTGGTTTCTTTACCTTTCTCTTTCAATTGTGACTTAGGAAAGGGACTTCAGAATCAGTGTCAGTTCATCCTTGGGAGATCTTTGCTGGCATTTGTTTTGGCTACAGTTGAATATTGTTTTATGTCAGGATATTTCTGTTTTGTTGAGGATCTTGATGATGTGTGGTACTGTGATGCAATCATGAGGACATGGTTCTGGTTTTCCCTCATCGAAAAGATGCTTCATTAGATGGAAAAATTAAAACTATTGGTGCCACGAAGCACTTTGATATGGGTTTGAACTAAAGCTATGCTATCTCTTTAATCAGTAAAGAAGAAAATTAGGAAAGAATTAGGAACAGAATCTCATGCCAGGATGTCATGGTGTTATGGGTAGGGTACATGTGTTCCTGTTCATCAAATTGAAATCCCAAACTAGGGGGTATACTTTCGGCCCATAGTGTTACATTATTTTCGTGTTAGTGAAAAGTTCGTTCAAAGTCATTTTGAATCCACCCAAAGTTCTAATGCTTCTTAAACTTGTAGAATGATTTGGCTCATAGGAAATAACTATTGTTGGTGCTTGAAGTTATTTTATGAGTATAATTTTAATCTCCAGTCATTTCTGTAGCATCAACCTTGAGGTATATGGAACCATATCATTTGCCAGAGTGTAGCTTAAACAACAAATGCTGTCTTTTTTTGATTCTCAAGAATAGCTACAGTTGTCTTATACCCTTTCACACATCCATTATTACCTACATTTAGATAGATTAAATATGAAGCCCTCTTTCTACCAGACACCTCTCAGATCCTACCAAATCTCATCAGTTCACACATAATAAGAGCAAGATGTCACCTGTTCAGTCCTCAGCTTTCTCTTCAATGCCAGGTGTTTGAAGGAGGTTCATTCTACCTTTATAAATCATGTAAGTTCTTTATAGTCTTAGGGTGAATTTGCCAAATGATCTTTAGTCTGTTCTTTCCTGTACAGGGTTAGTCATCTCATTTTAGTGGAGCCTTGGGGTTTTCCTGAACGACCAGACCTTGCTGATCAAGAGAGACCAATTCCAGTTTGGATCAGAGCCTTGGGAGCAGCTTTGACTCCCTTTAACCCTTTAGCTGGCCTCAGGATTGCAGGGCCCTTTGGTGAGTGCTTTTATATCTGTATCCTGTATGTGCGTTTGTGCTCAGTCACTCCGTTGTGTCCCACTTTGTGACCCCACAGGCTGTAGCCCACCAGGCTCCTCTGTCCGTGGAATTCTCCAGGCAAAAATACTGGAGTGGGTTGCCATTTCTTTCTCCAGGGGATCTTCCCGATCCAGGGATCAGACCGCATCTCTTGCATCTCCCGCATTGGCAGGTGGATTCTTTACTGCTCTGTCACTGGGAGCGCCACATACCTGTATCCCAGGAGAGCAAAATGTTTATAGAGAACAACAGAGGCATATTTGCTGGTTACCATTGTTAGTTGAAATCTTGAAAACAAAAACAAACCTTACTTTTTCTCTTCCTCCTCTAAAAAGTACCAGACAATGCCTAAAGATGACTGAAACCAGGCTCCTCTCCTTAAAGAGGAATCTTTATATGGTAAACATTACAGATAATTAGCAGACAGAGGACGTGGAAAATGCTAAGGATGAGGTTAGGCGATCTTGAACATTCTGAAAAAGGCCAAGCCAGCAGTGTCACGGGTAGTGTAGCTGCTAGCCCGGGGCATGGGAGGAGGTGGTCTGTTGGGGAGCGTTTGACCAGCTGATGATATCCAGGTGACCAGTCACAAAGCCAGACCTAATCACGACGACCTGGGATAACAACCATCATTCAGACTCCTTTGTTGCCCCATAATGTTAGTGTTAAGAAGATAAAGTCATTCTTTCCTACAAAGATTTGGGGGAAGTCTCTGATTTAAGTTCATTTCACTCTTGACTCCTCTGCCTCAGCCTGACGGCCTAGGGAGCTTCCTTCCCTCATTGTCGTGGATGGTGACGGTCTGCACCTCTACCTTTTCCTTTTACAGCTCGTGTCACTGAAAAGGGCTTTAGGCTGGAAGTAACAGAAGACCTCAGTGGCCTAAAGCAGAAGGCCTTTTGTTGTTTTCTTAACAAACAGTCTGAAGGCAGGTGGTTTTAGCATTTTTTTTCTAGAAGCTGGCTCCTTGGTGAAAGGGTCTGGGTCTACATGTGTGATTCTCTTGACCTTTTACCTCACAGTTTAGTGGTTGCTATTACAGGAAGTGTGGGCTCGTCAGGCAGCACTATGAACAAGAGGAAGGGAAAGCATAAGGCTCTATGTCAGGGAAGAAGGTCTCCCCTGGGGGCCCCAGCAGGCTTCCCCAGGTCTCTGCCCACCCTTGTTGTTCTTCCATCAACCAAGATGAAGACTTTTCCCTGACTGATCAGTCATCCTTCATTTATTTCCAGGGGTTCGAGTGAGGGGCCTGCTTTCCTGGGCATATTACTGCCTAACTGGCACACAGAAGTCAGGTTTGCTTAGCAGGAAAAGAAGATTAGCATGGTGGGTAGGTGAGGGTGTGGCAGTAACTTCTGTGTATGTGGTTGTAGACTCTGCCACCCTCTGCCCAGGCCCAGCCCCTGCTTGTCCGAGTGCCAGCCCTTTGGGGTGTGGGGAGCAGCGGGATGCAGGAATAAGAAGAGGGCATAGAGACTGAATTGGTGACCATGCCACATGCCCTCAGTACTGATGCAGATAACCTCTCTTCACCAGTTCAGTTCAGTTCAGTTGCTCAGTCGTGTCCAACTCTTTGTGACCCCATGGACTGCACTAACCAGGCTTACTTGTCCATCACCAACTCCCAGAGCCTACTCAAACTCATGTCCATCACGTTGGTGATGCCATCCAACTATCTCATCCTGTGTCGTCCCCTTCTCCTCCCGCCCTCAATCTTTCCCAGCATCAGGGACTTTTCCAGTGACTTGGTTCTTCGCATCAAGCGGCCAAAATATTGGGGTTTCAGCTTCAACATCAGTCCTTCCAATGAACTTTAGGATGATTTCCTATGATTTCCTTTAGGATGGACTGGTTGGATCTCCTTGCAGTCCAAGGGACTCTCAAGAGTCTTCTCCAACACCACAGTTCAAAATCGTCAATTCTTTCAGCTTTCTCAGCTTTCTTTATAGTCCAACTCTCACATCCATACATGACTACTGGGAAAACCATAGCCTTGACTAGATGGACCTTTGATGGCAAAGTAATGTCTTTGCTTCTTAATATGTTGTCTAGGTTGGTCATAGCTTTTCTTCCAAGGAGCAAGTATCTTTTAATTTCATGGCTGCAGTCACCATCTGCAGTGATTTTGGAGCCCAGAAAAATAAAGTCTGTCACTGTTTCCACTGTTTCCCAGTCTGTTTGCCATGAAGTGATGGGACCGGATGCCATGATCTTAGTTTTCTGAATGTTGAGTTTTAAGCCAACTTTTTCACTCTCCTCTTTCACTTTCATCAAGAGGCTCTTTAGTTCTTCTTTGCTTTCTGCCATAAGGGTGGTGTCATCTGCATATCTGAGGTTATTGATATTTCTCTTGGCAATCTTGATTCTAGCTTGTGCTTCTTCCAGCCTGGCATTTTGCATGATGTACTCTGCACAGAAGTTAAATAAGCAGAGTGACAATATACAACCTTTATGTACTCCTTTCCCAATTTGGAACCAGTCTGTTGTTCCATGTTCTGTTCTAACTGTTGCTTCCTGACCTGCATACAGATTTCTCAAGAGGCAGGTCAGGTGGTCTGGTATTCCCATCTCTTGAAGAATTTTCCACAGTGAAAGGCTTTGGCCTAGTCAATAAAGCAGAAGTAGATGTTTTTATGGAACTCTCTTGCTTTTTTGATGATCCAGCAGATGTTGGCAATCTGATCTCTGGTTCCTCTGCCTTTTCTAAATCCAGCTTGAACCTGTGGAAGTTCACAGCTCATGTACTGGTGAAGCCAGTACCCCTCTCCCCAGTAGGGCTCCCCAGCTTAGGTGCCGGGTCCTCCTTTGATGAGCTGCTTAAGAGCTTTAAAGGCCTGAAATGTAAATGGATTTTGCTTGATCATAGCTCTACAGGTAGCAATAGTGGGGAAAGTAAAGCTTGGGAGGAAATCAGGAGACAGTGATGGGGGAGGGAGGAGGTGAGGAGAGACCTTTGAAGCCATGCCGTCTGCCTCCCATCGGTGCTCACACAGGGTGGTGAGGGCGGTACAGAATGTCTCCTGCCTCATGAGAATCCTTGGTGGAGCCGTGTGGTTCCTTCAGAGAATCAAGGAGGCAGGTGAAGGAAGGAAGGAAGACCTTGCTGCAGTAACGGGCAGTCGTAGCAGAGAGGGAAACCAGCCAGTCCTTGGGCCCCCGAAGGGAAAGCAGTGACTTGATAAAAAGTTCCTACTCTTCTTCCTCTTTCCTCTGGGGGCTCTGCTCCTGCCTCTCACCTCAGAGGTGGGACCATGGGAGCCACTGTGGATGACCTTAGTGGGCAGTACTGCTAGTGTTCCAAGCAGAAAGTCTGAATGCATTTTCCCAAGAAATATTTATATCCCAGTTCACTTCATTTGGCTTCCCTTGTGGCTCAGATGGTAAAGAATCTGCGTGAAATGCAAGAGACTCGGTTTCAATCCCTGGGTCTGGAAGATCTCCTGAAAAAGGAAATGGCAACCCACTCCAGTATTCTTGCCTGGAGAACTCCATGGACAGAGGAGCCTGGAGGGCTACAGTCCATGCGATCACAAAGAGTCAGACACAACTGAGTGACTTTCACTTCACTTTACTTCATTTAGATGCTAATGTGTTGTAAATGTGGAAAAGATACAAATTATTAAGCTAATTTTATGGTATGCCTTTCATATTCACCTGCCTTGTTTAATAGAATTTAGTTTCTTACAAAAACAAGTCTTAGGCAACTGTTTTTGACCTCCTGAAGCATATCTGTAAGTCAGTATGACAGTCTTTCATTCTTAATTTAATCTTTCCTTAGGGAACTTGAGAGCAATTTCTAGGATCTCTGCTTTTTTGAACCTAAAATGCATATTTGAATGTAATAATGTAGCATTTAATATTTATTATAGAAGCAAACATTGAAATCTTCTCTTGTTTAGTATTGTTTAGTGACTCAGTTGTGTACAACTCTTTGCAACCCCATGAACTGTAGCCAGCCAGGCTTCTCTGTCTGTGGGGTTTCCCAGGCAAAAACACTGGAGTGGGTTACCATTTCCTTCTCCAGGGGATCTTCCTGACCCAGAGATCAAATCTGCGTCTCTTGCATTGGCAGATTCTTTATCGCTGAGCCACCAGGGAAGCCCCAAAATCTTCTCTACTATTATATACATTAATTACAACTTAAAATGTTTGTTTTCTATTACATAGGTTTAAGTCTAGTACAGCGTTTAAGGCCTGATTTCAAACGGAAGTATTCTTCAATGTTTGAAGATGATACAGTGACAGAATACATCTACCACTGTAATGTCCAGACTCCGAGGTAAGTGTCTCAATTCTAAATTTACTGTGTTTGTCTTTTAGACTTTTCTTTTTTGAAAATGTGTAAATAGTCTAGGAGATATTTATCTGTATGTAAATGATTCAATTTAAAAGGACCAGTAATTCTTAATTTACTTATCTATTCATGGAGGACCTGTGATATAAAACCCTGTACTGGATTCTGATGAGAGATTAAAAAATCAGATGTACTTTCTTCCCTTAAGGGGCCCAGGGACAAGTTGAGGGAAGTCTTGGTCTCGGGCATCTTGTTAAGGTGACCAGGGTTGAGAGATCATAAAGAATTTCAGATAAAACAGTGTTCTCACACTGAGTATGAATGTTGTACAAAAAAGGAGCTCTGGTGTAAACAAAAGTAAATGGTCTTCTATACCATAAATCTTCTTAGAACCATGTATTATGCCAAAGAGTTTTAAATCTCCCAGGCATGTGGCAGAGATAAGGCAGCCTTTTCAAGTTCATTTGCTGATGGCACCCCTCTGTACACAGCACCTCTTCAGAACTGTGCATCAGCCTGAGAAACACTGAGGGGAGAGGGGATGGGGAGTCTATGTTAATTTTGACAGTGATTAGGGGAGAGAGCATAGTAGCTAGAGGAAGCAAGAAAGCCAAGTAAAAGTATAGCTTATTGAAAAAAAAAAGAGAATTCTAGATGTCAGATACACGGTACCAGTGGAGAGAATGGAGCTTGAAAGTCTTGGGGAGCTGGGAGGAGCCCTGAAGCCAGAGCCTAGAGTTGGTAGGGAGAGGATCAAGAACGGAGTGTGACGGTGAGAGCTCTGGTTTCCATTCTGCGTCCTGTAACAGAATTGTTGAAGGAGTTTATCAGAAATGGGGTGTCTGAACCCTGTCTCTGAGACTGATTCAGCAGTTCTGGGCTGCATCTTTACCAAACACTTCTGATGATTCCAGTAGAGGTGGGCCATAGACTATACTTGAAAATGTAAAAATGGTTCCTCATCCTTTCTAAGATCCAGACTTGGGTGAAAGGCTGAGAGGTAAGATGCAGAAATAGCTCCTTCACTTTTTTTCCTTTGCCTCTCTCACTTCTCTCAGGGCTTCTCTGGTAGCGCAGATGGTAAAGAATCTGCCACCAATGCAGGAAATCTGGGTTCAATCCCTGGGTCAGGAAGGTCCCCTGGAGAAAGAAATGAGAACCCATTCCAGTATTCTTGCCTGGGAAATCCCACGGACAGAGGAGCCTGGCGGGCTACCTTCCATGGGGTTGCAAAGAGTCAGACACAACTGAGCAACTAACACCACTTCTCTCAAAGAATATGTACACCTGCTTTATTAAAAAGATTGAGGCCTTGAGAGCACTGGAGGTATAGCTGTAGCTTCCATCTTTTTGATAAAGTAGGTTATAGGTTGTCTGCCAAAAGGGAGGAAGGCTGGAGAGGTTTGGAGTCCGTAAGTCAGTGACTGATGTTTTGTGACTCAGCAGGTATGTGACTCAGGCCGATCAGGTCGGAACACTGCACTGGCCTGTCCCAGCGATTGTTAGTGGCCTGTCCCAGGGAACTAATCTGTCTTCCTGCGTGGTCTCAGTGTTTTCTTATTCACCTACTCACATTTCACAATCGTGTGTGCCCAGGTAGACCTAGTTTGCGGCCTATCCTGTGGTGGAACTTGAATTCACAAATGGCCGTTCACAAGTATGCCTAGTACCACAAAGAGAGCAGAGAAGTGACCGCAGAATGGATCTGTCTGAGGCGTTTGCCAGATGTTCTGTATTCTTTCATGTGATGGTTAGTCAGGTGTGGCCCACACGAGAAGACACAGGAGAGGCTCGAGAGGAAAAGTTTAGTATACTCACAGGTCCTGGAGCAGGGTCACTGAGGAAGGCTCACAGAAGATGCAGCAGGTTTTGATCAGGTGGCAGAAGACAGGAGTGAGGGGAACTCCAGGCAGGAAGCTCTGCCAGGTTCTGGTGGGAGAGGCAGGCAGCGCAGGGTGGGCAGCGTAGGATAGACTGCTTAAATTATGTCAACGGGCTCTAAGATATCCAAGTGGTTTCTAATTGTTTGGCACCTGGCCCTGGGATGACTAAGGCAGAGGAACATCACCTCCTGGGATGTGCAGGCCAGACAGAAGATGTGTAGCTCCATGTTAGCTAGTTCGCATATGAAGGGGTGGTCCCAGCTGAGTCCTTTGGCATCTCTAAAAATAAGTTAACCCCAAGAGGCAGTCTCTTCCCAGCCAGAACGATTTTTAGGGGGACTTCCCTGGTAGTCCGTTGGCTAAGGCTGCACGTTCCCAGTACAGGGGGCTCAGGTTCGATCCCCGGTCAGGGAGCTAGATCCCACATGCCACAGCTAAAGATACCAGATGCTGCAGCCAAGATTGAAGATCCCACATGCTGCAATGAAGACCCAGTGCATGCAAATAAATAAATATATGTTTGTTCTTTTTAAAAAGGTTTTCAAAGGTGTCAAACATCATAATGTGCAGAAAATTAAAAATATGTAACAATTCACAAAGAATACTTAATCTGAATTTGTTCTTATCTTGGTGTTGATGTTGCCATTGTAGGCCAAAAGCTGGTGTCATGAACCTGTGGAAAAGCTGCCTTGTGAATAAGTTAGAGTTAAAAAAAAAAAAACATATTTCCACTCTCCCTAAAGTAAATTTGATAATTTTATGATAGGGACACATGATAGGTCACATATTTTGATTTGGAGGAGGATCATTTTTTGTAAGAGTTTTTTTTAGAGGTTAAAACATCCTTGTTTATCCAACAAAAAAGTGTATCTTCTGTGGGGCTTGTTCCTTACACTTCCTAGTAAATTATTTTCTGTGCAAGCTGCAGTCTTTCTGAAATGGGGGAGACTCTGAATATGAGCGTGTGTGATTTTTCTCTCTTTAAGCGGTGAGACTGCGTTCAAAAACATGACTATCCCTTACGGATGGGCAAAAAGGCCAATGCTCCAGCGAATTGGCAAGATGCACCCTGACATTCCAGTTTCCGTGATCTTCGGTGCCCGATCCTGCATAGATGGCAATTCTGGCACCAGCATCCAGTCGCTACGGCCACAGTCATACGTGAAGACGATAGTAAGTGTGTGGTGTAGTTTTGGTTCCAGTCGCATGTAAGTCTGTTCTATTCCCTTTGCTTTCGTTGAGCTCTCCGATCATCCCTGTGTCTCGACATCGAAGCTGTGCCTGCAGTCTTGGTCAGAGACCTGTAGTCATGTGTGATGGGGGCAGGGTTTGATCCAAACAAATCTTCCTGTCCAGACAGCAAATCGCCACCCTTGGGGCCTTGTCTGTCCGGGAGCCACAGCATCTCTAAGGTGGGAGAGACCAAACGAGGGATAGACAGGTCCAGTAGCATCTCTGCCAAGGCAGCCCATTCTCGCCGTGAGCAGTGTTTCCGTGGGCCCTATGGTTAGAGATCAACCTAGAATGTTATTTTTGCATCTTAAAACTTTAGTGATTCACTGGATTTTCTCTTTATTCTCAGATCCTTTATTTAATCAAGTATATACTAGTCACTGTGGATTAGTATTGCTTTTTCTTTCCTGTTTCATGCATGTATAGCTGTTGTCAGTTTCATTGCTAAGTGTCTTTAAGTAAAGCCTTCTTAAATGCTTTTACTCGCTGACCGCCTGACCGCTTTTGGTTTCCTAGGCCATTCTCGGAGCAGGCCACTATGTGTATGCAGATCAGCCGGAAGACTTCAACCAGAAAGTGCAGGAGATCTGTGACACCGTGGACTGAGCACACTGCAGATGATGTGGGAAAGCCACACGGCCAACACGTTCCTCAGCAGTAATTTGCTGTCTGGGACGCAGAGTAAGGAATCTGATGCGAGAACCAGGCAGTCAGTCTTCCTGACTGTACTTTGCACATGTTTTCTTTATGAAGCTGCTCACACATTTAAACCAGTTAGTGCCTTCTAGAGGAATGACTTTCCTTTGTCCTACACAAAATCAAAATATACAAGAGTCTCCAAATCCAATAACTGTAATAAAAGGTTATTTGTCCCTCTGCCATACTGAAAAACTGTAATTTTTCAATTGAATTTTTATTTCTAACTTTGCTAGGTCCAGTACTTTTTATATTGCCATCTATATTGCCAATTTTAACAAGTGATTTTCTGAGTTTATTATTTTATATACTGTAAAGGTGCACTTTATTTTCCTTGCTAATATATACCAGGTCTAACAACTGATAAGAGTTACTCAGAATTCACTGTTTTTATGTAACAATTTGTCATTTGCTTAGAATACATCACTTCATTTTTGAAATGGAGTGTTGAGACAGGGTTTTGGTTAGGAAGATGGGAACTGATTTCTAGTATTGATTTCTCTGAGTATTTCATGTACTGAAAAACCTTAACTAAAAGTCTCTCCTTTTTCCCCCATTAATACTGTTATTCTTTTCTGTGAGCCAGGATGCAGCAGAAGGAACAGATTCCCTCACTGAGGGGACATTAAGACTTATTACTTTCCAGTAAGCCAATCATATATTTTCATCTAACTGTTACAGACGGGTGCTAAAACTGGATTATATTTTTACCACTAAAATATAAAAATTGGTGGTGCCATTATGTCTCATGGCACCAGAAGTCAGCTAATATTGGTTGTTGTTTTTTTCCGAAGAGTTTTGTGTTGATTAAATAACTTACATACTTGAAGTTATATGACAAAAGTTCTGTAAGGTTGATTGAACTATGCAACAGTAACTACCATCAAGTGTAGCACTTTCTTGCTATGTTACTACAAGGGCTGCTTCTCTGAAATGTGAAAAAGCTCCACCTGGTACCTGGCTACTACTGAGAAGAACCTCTGCAAAAGAAAATGGCAGAGGGTGGTCACCAGCAAGGCACCTTTGCCTTCTGTTTTGTTTCACGTTGCTAGTCTAGGAAAAAGATGGTTATGTAAATAAAAGTGGTGAACTAGAGCAAACAATGACTTCATGGTTTTGATTGTTGCATCTGAAAAATGATCAATTAGTAAAGTTTTAGCTGTTAGGAAATGAAAGGTGGTTATCACTGTTGATGAACTGTGAGGAAGACCAGTTGTTCTGTTTTCAACATTATCTTCCCATACAAAAAAAAAAAAAGCAAATTTTACTGAAGCACACCAAATAGCTTCCCAGTGAGCAGTTTGCTTCTCTCTTTTAGGGTGGACTAGGTTAGGACAGAAGGTAATAGGAGAGCTAACTCTAACCTGGAGAATAAAAGTAGCATTTACTTTTTAGATTCAGAACTATTAATAGTACAAATAATGTGGGTTATTTTGGTATTTTTATTTGACATACTCTCCAGTCTCTGTTAATTTTGCTTTGCTGGGTAAATGGCAGTTTTCAATTGTCCAAGAAGGTTTCTACACCGGAAATGTGGTCTTAACCCTTAGAGGGAAGTTACCAGGTTCACTTGGATGGGGCTTCTGGCCACTGATGTTTCAAGTGATTTAGGGAAAAGATATACCCAAATGTCAAGTGGAACTTATCTTCCTACTGACTGATTTTGCTTTCTTTGAAAATTCTTGTCTTAATTCTTTTTTTTTAAGGTGAATTTTACCTTGGGCTGTTGTGTATGTTATTTTGTGAAGAGTGAGCTAGCACAAAAGTTCACAATCCTTGAGTTCCTGAAAATACAGTGGGTCCTAAATGTTTTGTTTTCTTAAAAGAATCTATTTCAGCATTTGACCTTTGCTACATCATGCACAAGGTAACTTATTTTATAGAAAAAAATATGACTGTGATAGTTAGAGTCGGACCTGTGTGTGTTTTCTTGTCTTTGGTATGACCCTGTTGGTTTATCCTAGAAATCCCCTGGAGAAGGGAACAGATGCCCACTCTAGTATTCTGGCTTGCAAAGAGTCAGACACAACTGAGCAACTTTCACTTCACTAGTGTCTGCATTCTAAGGGAAGGCTGTTCCATCCCTGGCTTTACCTGTATCCATGTGTCCACTAGTATGATTTCTGTTTTCTTCTAAAACTAATTTTAAAACAAACAAACTCTAGTTTATCTGGAGTTGGTTTTAGAATATTATCTAGAAATACTTTTGAAATTTTCTCCATTCATATACATTGTGTATTTATATTTAAAGGGCATGCTAGATTCCAGTTAAACAAGAAGCTTTTTTCCTACATAAAGGTATTGTAGAGAATAAACAGTAATAGCCAGAAGAACTCAAGAAAAGAACAGTGCAGAAAGAGGGATAACTCTACTAGATGTTATATCACACTATAAACAATGGAGGAAAAGTCCAGGAATTTAGTGTATGATAAAGGAATCATCTCATTGGTGGAGAAAAAGACTTTAAAAAGCGATGTTGAGACAAATGTCGTTAACCAAATGGAAGATAATAAAATTGAATCCATTTCTCATACTGTACAGAACGATAAAATCCGAATGGATTAGAGACCCAATTGTAAAAATGAAACGTTCTAAATAACTGGAAGAAAAGATACCTGAATTCCTTTGTGACCTGAAAATGGGGGAAACATTCCTGTGACTGAAAATCCAGGAACAATAAAAGGAGGAATTTATATCTTTAATAAGAGAGTTTTGGATGGCCAAAAAAAGCAAAGTTAAAAGTAAATAATAAAGTGGCAAAAAATATATGCAGCATTTTTCACAAAGTGCTGATATAACCCTAATACATAAAGAATTTCTAAACTTTGAAAAGAACCAGAAAGAATGGACAAAAAGATATGGACAGTTCACAGAAAATAAAATGCAAATAGCTTTTACACATATGAGGATACACATAAAAAGAGAAATGCAAATTAAAACCACTGAGATAACCTTTCTTCCCTATTGAATTGCAAAAAGTGCAGGTTATACAGTGCACTCTGTTAGTGAGACAGTGAGAACAGGCACTCCAAACAGTACAGATTCCTGGGGGTGGAATTTGTTAAAAACTCTCAAAATTAAATATGAGTTTATCCCTCAGCGTTACAGTCTCACTTCTAAGTATCTGTCTGAGGTGTACTGGTAAAAATATGAGTCGGTGTACAAGTACAGATCTTCATGACAGTGCTATTTATAACAGCTAAAGAGTGGAAGCCACCCAAATGTCCATCTAGAGGGGATCGATGGAAGAAACAAAGCGGATCCATACAGTGGAATGCTGCACAGCTGTTTTTTAAAAAAATGAGGGAGCATCTCTAGGAGGAAGAGGGAGAAAGCTTCGGAACCACCCACGCTTTCCCCCACCCCCAACGGAAACTCATCTTAGTTGGTCTCTAGTCTTGTTTTTAAGGATTCTGCTGTTGAATGCCTGAAAAGGGTGGTGAGATGGCCTTCAGGTTGTACCGACTTTGCTAGCAGTGCTAACCAACTGTTGCAGGCTCTGATAATACAGTCTTGAACTTCTGCCCCTTCCCTCCCTGCAAAAATGCTGTCCTGGAGTTGTCTTCAGAGAAGAGGAAGTGAAAATGAAGAGCAGGAGGTTGTGTTACCTGATTGTGTAAGAAAAGAAGAGACAAATGAAAAAATAAACATGCATTTGCTCCTGTGTTTTTTAAAAAAAGCAGCGCTAGGATTAGTTACACTAGTAACTAAGAAATCAGTTCTCTTCGTGCGGTGGGGGGCAGTGTGGCGGTGTGGTGGTAAGGGGTAGGAAGCTGGCCAGAGGTGGCACCTAGATCTGTATCTTGTTTTATACTTTTTACTTTGGAACCTAGTCAGTGTTTTCTGTCATTTAAAAAGTCAACTCTTAAAATGAAAATTTAGGGAATTCCCTGGCGGTCCAGTGGTTAGGACCTGGTGCTTTCACTGCTGTGGACTTGGGTTTGATTCCTGGTCAGGGTACGAAGATCCGCAAGCCTCATGGGGACCTAAAGAAAAAAAAGACAGCTAAAACTTAACTGTCTATGAAGTTGGTGGTGTAACCACACATAGAAGAATTGCTTCAAGCAGTTACAAAGCCCAGCATTTTGTTTGCACTTTCCTAGGGGAATATATCCTATAAACTGAAGAACTACAGAATTGCATTTAGTATTTTTATATTCAGCAATGATATTGGTATTGTCCTTCTAAAACTGTATTTACATGTGATAAAGCAAATATTATGTCAAAGGAATTAGGAACCAAGGTTTTTGTACAAGAGAGGAAGAGATACAAAAATAAAATCAAATAAAAATGCCGTAAATGTATTTTTCACTGAAAATACCAGCAAAATACAGTGATCTATTTTTATCTTCCTAAGAAATGCATATTGCATAGCTTTATCCATAGAAAAGGCCTGGAAGCAATAAGAATTCAGGAGCAAGGCATACCCTAGCACAGTGCCATTAAAAGGGGCAGGGAAGACTCAAGATGAGGTTGAACCATCTTGTGTCTGAAAGCAAGGAAGCAGTAAGAGTAAGGTGATGTCAGAAGGACCCAGGAGCCAACTATAAGGAGCTTCCATTGGCCAAAGATGGAATAATTTGAGCAAAAAAAAAAAACAAAACAAAACACTTGACATGAATCTATAAAAATCTGCGAGGTCATAATATCTATTAGTCATCTTTGGAGACTACTAGTGCACCAACTTAGTCTTTTGAAAATTGTTGACTGGAAAAATGAAGTAGTTATCCTGACTTCTTTGTGTGTCAGATTAATTTGATAAGGGGACAGTTTTTCGCTGAAGGATCATAATGAAATGCCAGAGATTTGACAGGATTAGGAAATCACCCTTTTGTCACCTGTAGTGAAATCATGGATCTATGCTGCTGAGACTTCCCTGGTGGCTCAGACATACAATGTGAGCCTGTGTGGTCTGCTTACAATGGGGGAAACCCTGGGTTGGGAAGATCTCCTGGAGAAGGAAATGGCAACCCACTCCAGTATTCTTGCCTGGAAAATCCTATGGACAGAGGATCCTGGTAGGCTTCAGTCCATGGGGTCGCAAAGAGTAGGACACAACTGAGCAACTTCACAGTAGCACATGCTGCTGGAAGTATTTGGTAAAAAATTTATGGGGAGCGCCAGTAAAGAGGGCTCAGGTTGATAACATCTGAACCCAGTGATCAACATTTAGTGTTACTAAAAAAGGAACAGCCAGAAGTTGCATGCCTCTGACCTATTGCAATAGCAAGAACCCAACACCAGGCATGATGAATTGTTGCCCAAAACAAGGTTGAACCGAAATCTGAGCAAGCCTTTTACATCTAAGGATCAATTTGTGAAAGCACAGGACCGTGTTAAACAATAGGCTTTATCCCGAATATGGAAATAATCCACTTTCTTCAGCACATTGAAGGCATAAAACAAAGATGGTGGTGGTAGGACTTAAAGTTTGAAGAAACTTAAAGGACTTGTTTGGATCCTGATTTGCACAGAACCAACTTAAGACATTTTGGGAATCAAAGAAAAATTTAGGACAATTGGATATTAGATGATATTAAGAATTATTATTATTTCATGGGGTGAATAGGTATAATGACTATGTGCTGTTTGTTTTTTTTAAGCTGTTATTTGTTAGAGGTACATATTAAGTATTTTTGGTTAAATTTATGACTAGGATTTACCTGAAACTATTCCAAAAAGAAAAAGACAAGAAGCAGGAAGTAGAGAAAATAAGCAGAATGTTATGTTGAAGCTGAGTGATAGATATGTAAGGGCTTATGTATTTAAGAGTTTATTCTGCGGAATCAACCTACCTGACTTTAGGCTATACTACAAATCCACAGTCATTAAGACAGTATGGTACTGGCACAAAGACAGAAACATAGATCAATGGAACAGAATAGAAAGCCCAGAGATAAATCCACGCATCTATGGACACCTTATCTTTGACAAAGGAGGCAAGAATATACAATGGAGAAAAGACAACCTCTTTAACAAGTGGTGCTGGGAAAACTGGACAGCCACTTGTAAAAGAATGAAACTAGATCACTTTCTAACACCATACACAAAGATAAACTCAAAATGGATCAAAGATCTAAGCATAAGACCAGAAACTATAAAACTCCTAGAGGATAACATAGGCAAAACACTCTCTGCTATAATCCAAAGCGGGATACTCCATGACCCACCTCCCAGAATATTGGAAATAAAAACACGAATAAACAAATGGGACCTAATTAAAATTAAAAGCTTTTGCACAACAAAGGAAACTATAAGCAAGGTGAAAAGACAGCCTTCAGAATGGGAGAAAATAATAGCCAATGAAACAACAGACAAACAATTAATCTCAAAAATATACAAACAACTCCTGCAGCTCCATTCTAGAAAAATAAACAACCCAATTAAAAAGTGGGCCAAAGAACTTAACAGACATTTCTCCAAGGAAGATATAAAAATGGCTAACAAACACATGAAAAGATGCTCAACATCACTCATTATCAGAGAAATGCAAATCAAAACCACAATGAGGTACCACTTTACACCAGTCAGAATGGCTGCCATCCAAAAGTCTACAAGCAATAAATGCTGGAGAGGATGTGGAGAAAAGGGAACCCTCTTACACTGTTGGTGGGAATGCAAACTAGTACAGCCACTATGGAAAACAGTGTGGAGGTTCCTTAAAAAGCTGCAAATAGACCTGCCATATGACCCGGCAATCCCACTGCTGGGCATATACACCGAGGAAACCAGAATTGAAAGAGCCACGTGTACCCCAATGTTCATCGCTGCATTGTTTACAATAGCCAGGACATGGAAGCAACCTAGATGCCCATCAACTGACGAATGGATAAGAAAGCTGTGGTATATATACACAATGGAATATTACTCAGCATTAAAAAAAAATTCATTTGAAGCAATTCTACTCAGATGGACGAAACTGGAGCCCATTATCCAGAGTGAAGTAAGCCAGAAGCAAAAACAACAATACAGTATATTAACACATATATATGGAATTTAGAAAGACAGTAATGAGAACCCAACATGGGAGACAACAAAAGGAACGCAGATGTATAGAATAGACTTGTGGACTTTGTGGATGAGGGTAAGGGTGGGATGATATGGGAGAAGGGCATTGAAGCATGTTAATTGTCATGTGTCTAATCAATCGCCAGCCCAGGATTGATGCTCGGGACTGGTGCAGCGAGATTTCCCAGGGAGGAGGGAGGAGGGAGGGGGGACCCGGAGGGGAAGCATATGTAAACCCATGGTGATATCATGACAATGTATGGCAAAAACAATAATAAAATAAAAAAAAAGAGTTTATTCTATTTCCTTTACTTTTATGCATGCTTCACAATTTCCATAATAGAAATTTACAGAACAAAAGAGAATGGAGGAATGGAGTAGATTGGAAGTTGCCAGTATAGACAACTTTGTTTTTAGGAGTAAAGAAAGAGCAGAAAAAAGTGAGTAATAGCCGGAGGAGGAAACCTTGTGATTAAGAGAGGAGGGATATGATGATGCAGAAAAGGATGGTTAGGGTGATATATTAGCAAAGCTCAGGGTAGCTAGGGACTCTCACATACTATTGGGGAGACTGTAGTAGGTAATCACCCCTTTGAAAAGTAACTTACAGTATTGGGTTGGCCAAAAAGTTCATTTGGTTTTTCTGTAGGTTGTCATAGGAAACCCTGAACAAACTTTTTGGCCAGCCAAATATACAGTAAAATAATACGTGCCCCATACCACTTGATGCATCAGTTTTGTTTCCAGTGTCTGGTCCCACAAATACACCAACACCAGTGTGCAGAGACAGCTATCAGCTGTTCATTGCAACTTTATAGTGTGAAAAATCTGGAACCCAATATATAACTGATTAAATTCCACACTGGAGTATTTATACAGCTTTAAAAATGAGGTAGATCTCAATATATACATGTGTCAAAACTTACTCATGTTCTATAAGTTGTAATAACTTACCCATGTTCTATAAGTTGGAATAAATGAAATATATGAGGTAGGTCTATCTATAAAGTGACAACATGATAAATTTCCAAAATATCTTTAATGAGAAAACCCAAGGGAAACCCCCAAAAATTCAGAATAGCGTTTCATATATATATACATATGCATATGCGTGCAGGCTAAGTTGCTTCAATCGTGTCCAACTCTTTGTGATCATATGGACTGTAGTCTACCAGGTTCCTCTATCCATGGAATTTTCCAGGCAAGAATACTGGAGTGGGTTTCGACGCCCTCCTCCAGGGGATCTTCCCAATACAGGAACTGAACCCATGTCTCCTGTGTCTCCTGCTTTGGTAGGGTTCTTTACCACTATCTCCACCTGGGAAGCCCCCATGTACATATACACACATAAACATATATACACAGAATAAACTTCATGTACTCGTATATATAGACTTTTTGATGAGTTTGTTAATAATAGTTAGCTTTGAAGAGGACAGTTCCTTGTCATACATGTTTTTGTAAGTTTTGAATCCTTGTGCCTTCCTTATATTTTAATAAAAACCTTGTGAAATAGAGAAAGATGTTCTTGTTTACATACAGAGCAGGTAGGAAAATAACTGAAGAGGCTTCCTGGCTCAGTGTTCTGTGTGGATGTGAGACCCAGAGTGTAGGCAGAGGGCCAGATGTTCAGAGTATGAAAAGCTGTAAGTCTTAGTCATTTAAGTGTTGGAAATTGGACTATGAAGTTGTAACAGGCCGTTGTTGGCCTTTAGGTATTAATAGAAACATAGCCCCAACATGAAACTGCCCTCTTTGCCATCTTTTGCATAAGCAAGTTGAAAGGGGGACTTGAATTAGAATATCTGTCTCCCTGTATATGAAACTCTCTACTTCTGTCTCTTCCCCAGCTCACATATACCCTATATTTCTCCTGTTACTTCCTCTGAAAACTCTCTTTAGGAAAAAAATGTTTAACATTATACATAGAACTGGTTAGAATATCTTTTTTGGCTAGAGTCTGGCTTTTGGGATTACTTGATGAGCTCCCAGATTTAAAATTGAAAAACACTCCAAAATAAATTCATTTATTTATTTACTTTGGGTGTCTGGTTCTTAGTTATGGCAGTCAGGATCTTCAGTCTTCAGTTGTGGCATGTGTGACCTAGTTCCCTGACAAGGGATTGAACCTGGGCCCCTTGCATTGGGAGCACAGAGTTTTAGCCACAAGACCATCAGGGAAGTCCCTGAAAAACATTCTTATCAAAGTAGTTTACTAAATAAATGAGTAAAGAGTTTTATTTCACCAACTGTTTTAATCCTTAAAACAAATTTCTATATACTCACTTAAGGCATAGACAGTTTTCATGAAGTGCCCATTAATTGTTTGAAAATCTAGGTTAACCCAGCCCTTTTTCCTTATTGGACAGTGTATCCGTTTTGAGAGAAGTGTTGCTTAGCTAACAGATGTGAGGGCTGAGAGTTCTAAATTGGGTTAGTTGCATTGTATGACTTGGGATACTTGTGGAGACAGACATGAAAAGCTGAATGACTGGCCCATGTCCTCCTCGGTAAAATTAGATGTATTAGTCACAATGACCAGGACAAGGGGATAAGTGTGTTACAAACATGTCTGCTATGTTTGTTGTGTTCGTCATGAGCTATAGCCTAGTTTTTACCTGTGAATGTTTTTATAGCTGAAAGTTACAGCAGTGGAAGCACTTAAATATTGTGACCCAAGATGCCAGACACGAATGACTGGTATTTCACCTTCCTATGCCTACCAGCTTGCTAGATCTCTGCTGAGTTATGGAGATCTTAACACATCTTTAACTTAACATCTATTCAAGTCTTGAACATGCTGCTTTCCACGGGGATGGGTGGGGCAGGAGAGTTTGGGGGATCCACAGAGGAAAAGATGGCAGAGGCGGGAGGCCTCATGCTGACCTGTAGGAGACTATGGAGGGGCAGCTGTCCATTCTCTGTCTGACGGGACAGACCAAGAAAGTTTTCAGTGATGATCTGAAGGAGGGAAGCATCTCGTCTGTGTCTCCACGTGGCCAGCACCAAAAATGTGGGTAGCTAACACATTTCTCTTGGCAGACATTGCATCTTTAGGTGCAGTCTTTTCAGCAAACATCTGAGCACGCGGTGCGGAATGCGTCAGCTCTAGAAACAGTGAGGCTGAAGCTCTCTGCTTGAATTATTGAGGCTGCTTATTACAAGCACGGAGTTGAGGCCCTCTGCCCAGGAGATTCTGATGCTGTTGATCTGTGGGTGGACCTGGGAATCTACATTTTAACACCCCACCCCTACCCCCAATACATCTGACATAGGACGGTTGATTTTTTTGTTTGGTTTATTAATCCTTTAATTAGATTGGATTCAAACCACTACAAACACTTCTCTCCTGGTGACAGCTGAAATCTTAGTTCAGTTGTTATATCCTTAGCTATAATCTGGACCTGGCAACCAGCTGGAAGTTTGGACAGAGATTATATACAGACTTCAAGGCTCCCCTCTCTGGCTCTCCCCTTTACAGAATTCCCCATCATTTAGCAGTTAACATACTTGCCAACAAAGGTTCGTCTAGTCAAGGCTATGGTTTTTCGAGTAGTCATGTATGGATGTGAGAGTTGGACCATAAAGAAGGCTGAGTGCTGAAGAATTGATGCTTTCAAACTGTGGTGTTGGAGAAGACTCTTGAGAGTCCCTTGACTGCAAGAGGATCAAACCAGTCAATCCTAAAGGAAATCAACTCTGAATAATCATTGGAAGGACTGATGCTGAAGCTCAAGCTCCAGTACTTTGGCCACCTGATGGGAAGAGCCAATTCATTAGAAAGGACCCTGATGCCAGGAAAGATTAAAGGCAGGAGGAGAAGGGTACGACAGAGGATGAGTTGGTTGGATGGCATCACCGACTCAATGGACATGAGTTTGAGCAACTCCAGGAGTTGGTGAAGGACAGAGAAGCCTGGCGTGCTGCAGTCCATCGGGTCGCAAAGAGTCACACGACCTAGTGACTGAGCAACAACAATGCTTGCCCTATACTCTCCTCTCTGGCTCTTGAAGCCAGAAAGACTTCTGGTTGTCTACCAGAGTCCTGGATTGTGGCCGAGTTCCTCAGGCTGAGTTGTGAACATGCTCTTCTCTCCATTCCAAATATCAAGTCCCTTCCTGACTCTGCTTGCCTGTGTTTCTTCTCTGGTGCCTTCAGGGAGCTGGTTTTTGGTCTTGTTCAGTTTGTAGTGGTTATAGGTAAGTGGCTTGGGCTCCAGTTGGATCCTCCCCAGCTGTCCTAGAAGCAGAGCTCTTGGATCAGACTTTGAGATCATGTTGGCTAGCATTCCTTTTGTACAAGCCTGGGACCTGGCTAGGGAGAGGCTTCCATCACTGCAAGACACATTTGCATCTTGTTTCCATATTTAGTCTATGAAGAGTTCACTTTACTGCAGAAAGGTCAACAAGAATTATCAGTGCAGGAAAAGTGGTGTGGGATTTGCATTGCTTTTAGAGAATTTGGCCCCAAACCTAGCTGAGATGAAAACCAAATATAGTTTGCAGTCAGTACTCCATCGGAAACTGTCACTTCTACGTCATTTCCCTAAAGCAGCTTCCTTTTAAACCCACCTTTAGCTTCTGTGGGCCTCACACACCTTGCTTACCATGCCCACCAGTGGCTCCAGAGCTTGCAGTGTTGTGTTGACCCATTATTTCCAAGGCCTTGGCATAGAATTACATTTCTCATTTTTATGTTTGGAGCCATGTTGACTCCTTGTCATCTAAAAGCCAGAGGGCTATACATTTCTACCAAGCCAGAAAAAGTGAAATGCTTATATTTTTGAGAAATGCAAAATCCTCATAAACCAGGAAGGTTCTGACAACTTCAGATAGTCAAGTACCCCAGTATTCTGCATTGCTCAAAACCCCGTGGCACCAAATGTAGAATAAGATCAGTGACATCTTTTTAGTCTGAAAGCACAAATCTTGAGAAATGAATGCTCTTAAACTTCTGCATGGCTGATGAACACAATTCACAACGCCCTAAACCTAACCCATTACAACCCTAGGACGTGATGCTCTTGATACATTCCCTCCGTAGGTCCACTCCCTAATGCTTATAAAGAAGGAATCTGAAAATAATAAGCTAGCTCTACTAAGGGGTTTGTTTACTATTATAATGGAATTTTTTAATTAATGTAACATGGAATTCTGTGACTCACAGTCCTGTGACCTATGAATTGGAGCTGACATCAGCTCATCCTTCATCTTTGGCCTGTGGGGGCAGGAGCCAGCCATTAGCACAGGGGTCCCACACATAGCTGTTGAGCAACCACCAGTCAGAGATATGAGACCCAAGGAAGAGGAATGAGGCCTGAGGGCTCAAAATGGACATCACCAAGACTTGCACGTAAAGCCCTGGGTGTCTGAAGAGTTCAGGCAACTGGCATTCTTACCACACTTCCAACCTGCTCTTTATAATCTGATGTGTGGCTCAGAATTCCTTGTAAAAGCCAGGGTTTCCTGGTTTCTAATCTGTTTGCTGGAAGAGAGACTAAGCAGCAAGGAGCAGCAAAGAATAGCTTCATTTTAAAACATAAGCTTTTTACCTTTTTATTGCAACTTGAACCATCATGGCCTTGGACGGAGCTCCCAAGAGATCCACTCTATGGAAAAGCAGTAGGTCCCCTCCCTGTAAATGAGAAGTTAAAAGAATGTTCAATGGCGGTGGCCTTGTGCTGAGCTTGGCAGAGAATATACAATTGGGAATCTGGTGGGTTTGAGGAATGAAAAGATGGTCATCAAAAATACCTTATCTCATCCTAACTATCTGTTCTGGGTACCTCATAAAATTTTGGATTTCCCCCTAAGGACAACAGGTGGATGTGGAAGTATATATGGAGAATGTGGAGGATGGAACCAGGTACATTTGAAACGGGTCTCCAAAAACCATCCCCATTTTACCAAGGAGTAAAATGAAGCTCTGAGAAGTTAAGTGACTTGCCCAAGATCGTATAGCTAAAGAGTGGTCACCCAGGACATTGGTACCAAAATAGTCTCATTCCCTTTAGAGGTTTTGTTTTGTTTTAATTTGGACTTCCTTCTGCATATTGTTGCCAACTATTACAAATAATGTGTAGATTTGTAATTTGTAATTCCTGCCATGTGTTTGAGTGGGCAGGATCTTTACAGAAAAGTACAGACACCACAAAGGTAATTCGATCATCTAGCTAAGTTTTGATCTAAATCTCACGAAATTGCCATCTCCCATGAGCCAGAAGTACAGAGATATTTTCAGAACGATTACAAGTTTCTCTGTGTTGGAAGATGCGCCAACAAATGTTGTAACAGTTCAGGCCAAATTCAACGCTAACAGAGACTCCAGTAAGGAAATTGAGCAAGGTGTACAGTCTCGCCTACTGGGTCATAAGCTCTTTGGGGGTCTGTTTCTGCTCATCATTATTTTTGTGTACTTTTGTTAACTATCAGTATCAGTTCAGTCGCTCAGTCGGGTCCGACTCTTTGCGACCCCATGAACCGCAGCACACCAGGCCTCCCTGTCCATCACCAACTCCTGGAGCCCACCCAAACCCATGTCCATCGAGTTGGTGATGCCATCCAGCCATCTCATCCTCTGTCTTCCCCTTCTCCTCCTGCCCCCAATCCTTCCCAGCATCAGGATCTTTTCCAATGAGTCAACTCTTCACATGAGGTGGCCAAAGTATTGGAGTTTCAGCTTCAACATCAGTCCTTCCAATGAACACCCAGGTCTGATCTCCTTTAGGATGTACAGGTTGGATCTCCTTGCAGTCCAAGGGACTCTCAAGAGTCTTCTCCAACACCACAGTTCAAATGCATCAATTCTTTAGCACTCAGCCTTTTCACTGTCCAACTCTCACATCCATACATGACTACTGGAAATAAAACATAGCCTTGACTAGACGAACCTTTGTTGGCAAAGTAATGTCTCTGCTTTTCAATATGCTATCTAGGTTGGCCATAACTTTCCTTCCAAGGAGTAGGCATCTTTTGATTTCATGGCTGCAATCACCACCTGCAGATTGTTAACTATACTTTAAGGTAAACATGTTGCATTGTTCCAAAGAGAGAGATTGCATCTGGCCTGGGGGGTCAGGAAACCTGAAGCAGGAGGTGGCATAAAGCAGGTATGCAAAATAAAATTAAGTGGAAAAAAAAACAAAAACAGAAGTTGGTGTTTAAATACTATTCATCCTTCAAGAGAACTAACATTTATGGAACATTAATAATGTGCTAGGAGCTTTGAGACATTTAACTTGTTATGGCAGACATCCCTGGTGCCCTGCACACATGACTTTTGGAGGGTGAGCTTCTACTGGCATTGGCTATCAACGGGCTCACCTTGACCTTTCTCCTGAGGACCACTGTTGGCTGATGGGAAAACCCTTGCCTGGAGATGTAATCTAGAAGTCAAAGCCTAGGAAATCCGCAAAGAGATAGAAAATAGGAAAAAACGAGTGATGAGGGTTATGAGTATTGGATTTCCCAGGTCTGTGTTCCATCTAAGCTTCCTTGGTGGCTCAGTTGGTAAAGTTGCCTGCAATGTGGGAGACCCAGGTTCAATCCCTGAGTGGGGAAGATCCTCTGAAGAAAGAAATGGCAACCCACTCCAGTGGACAGAGGAGCCTAGTGGGCTACAGTCCATGGGGTTACAAAGAGTTGGACTCAACTGAGCGACTAACACTTTCACTTTCATCTTCCATCTAATAAACATTTCAGAAAGAGGAGCTTTAAACATTTTTAAAATAGAGAATAGAAAATAATTGTTTTTTTTCTTTCTATTTTTTTAAAGTAAATTGGTTTGAGGTGCCCTCAGGTGGCAAGAAGCAGTAATGGGGGAAAAGACACACATGGCCATCACCTAGTGAAATTTCAACCTCCTACAGATGCCAGGGATCCTTTGCTAAGTATAAAGAGAAAATCCTACACATTTCCTTAAGGAGACATAAGACGTGACATTTCAACAAACAGACCAGTATCTGATTGCTCATCTTCAAAATGGGAACTGTCTACACAATTCAGAAGGAAATTGACGCCGAACTTAAAATTCTATGCCCAGGTTACTGAGAACAGAGTAAATATGAGAAGAAAATAACAGTGTTCTTGAACATGCAAAACTCTGGACTGGACTGGATGTATAATTTGTGGGACTCAGGGCAAAATGAAAACGTGGGGCCCCTTGTTAAAACATACTATGTCTTTGAAGATGACAGCCACAGACCATTAAACCAAGTGTGGGGCTCTTCTGAATGCAGAGTCCCAGGTGACTACCTGGGTTTGCAAGATCATGACGATTCCCTGGACTCAGAAAAACTTACCATCTATGAGCTCTTTCTGGAAAAATGAAAAATTAATTTAAAAAAGAGATGAGGGGGAAATTCCCTGGTGGTCTAGTGGTTAGGACTTGGAGTATTCCCCAGGTTCTGGCCCTGGTTAGGGAACAAAGATCCTGCAAGCTATGTGGCATAGCCAAAACAAAAAGTGAGGAAACGAACGAAAACACCAAAATACCCCCCTAGTAAAACTTATAAGGCCTCTGTGGGCCATAGTTTGCTAACCCCTGATATAGAAGCACATGACATAGATCAGGAGGGGTCAGGGTGAGGCAGATGTAAGGATTAGGGTTAGCAGGACATTCATTGCCTCATTCACCTCAGACTGAGTAAAGAGCGGCCCATGAAGTTGTGCAGGGCACAGACTGCACAACCGTACACGACAGACTTGAGGGTAAGATTTTTTAAAAAGCAAACCTTCCAATCTAGACTGTCGTACCCTGAGAATGTCTGAGTGCTAGGGCCCCAGACAGCACCCTATTCCTCAGTGGAGTAGGAGTGACAGATTTCCTCTTCCTTGGAGAGGAAACTGGGGATAGAGGAGTATATTCTCTTGTCGAAAGGTAATGCACTTTGAAAAATATCAGGTTCTCAGCATCACGCAATGTCTTACTTCCCAGAGGATGAGGAAGTCAGACCCACCCAGTGAGCTGGTCTCATGGAATTTGGCCTGCCTGCTTCATGGGGCCTGTCTAGCTCTGCCACACCATGGAAACAGGGGCAGCCACACAACCCTCCTGAGGCAGAATCACACATCTCAGAAAGGACCAAGAAGGTCATAGTTCTTCTCACTTTTCTGGAACTCCATCCCTGGCCTCCTGGGACAGCTGGGCACACAGTTGTGCAGTAAAGCCGAGGTTACCTTTGACCACTGTTGGCAGCAGCTGCTCCAGCAGATCAAGAGCAGGACAAAGAGCAAGGGAAGGACCGAAGCAGGTGCTGCTCTGAGTGAGTGTGATCAGGGCTGGAGAAGAAAGATGGAAAACTCATTCGTCTGACAAGCTCTGAGCTGCTGGCAAAGATAATCACCGGGAGTTCTGCTCTGGACAGGGGAGTTTGCCCAGCAAATGCTGGGACGTGGGTGTTGTGCTCGGGAGTCAGGAGCTAAATGAGTCAAAGCTGGAGAAATGAAGTTGGAGCCAGAAAGGGAGATGTTAGAGCAAGGGATGTCCTGGTGGGATACAGGGCAGCCACTGCTTTTTGAGGGTCTTGCCTTCTTGGCAGGGCCATGGGTATCACCTACCAGAGACACACACAGGCCTCACTCTGGTGAAAACAGCAGCATCTCCACCAGCTGCTTTTAAAAATTCTAATCTCAGCTGTGGAGCTGGGAATCTATTCTGTGACAACAGCCTGCATAAGACCCACACAGAGATTCGACAGAAACTTCTCATAGTTTGATTCAAGTCTCCGTGAGTGTCCTGCTTCAGAGCTGGTTATTTAATCGGGGACTGAATGGGTTGCTCAGGAAAAGTATGACTAACACCACGAAGGAGTAATTGAAAGTAGTTTTCTGAAAACAGATCTCCAGAGAGAAAAGCCCTCGCACAGGTTCTGAGACTTGCACAGGTGAGCTGCTTCCTGGAGGCAGGCAAACACTGGATTGAAGGGTTCGGATACTGGTAGTATAGCAGAACAGCCTTGGGGTCTTGTTAGAAATTCTAAGGCCCTGCCTACTGAATCAGGTCCTCGGCATGGAGGCCAAAAATCCGTATTTGACAAGTTTACTGGGTGCTTTAGACATCCAGCCTGGTTTGGGAAACCTGGCCTAGGGGACCTCCAGAGATTCTTCCTGGCCTGAGAACAGAGCTGAAATGACTGCCCCAAACTTCCCATATTCCCCCACCACTCCTGCCCTTTTGCCTGCCCGTGCCACCGTCCAGAAGATGGAGACCAGGAGCTCCTGGTCAGGACGTGGTTCCTGCTTTCAAGAGCCTCCAGTGCAATGTTTAAATCCTGGTACCAGCTACATCCTCCTCCACAGCCTCAGACAGGAAGTTAGGGAAACCAGCCCGTGAATGGCATAAGTACGACAAAGCAGGAAAGTAATTAAGAGTTATGCTCTCAGTGTGCAAACAGCAGCCTGTTGCCTGTACAGGTTGCGCTAAGGGATGCTGGAGACAGCCCTTTCCACTGGACACTCATGACTGGCATGCTGTCCTCTACGCACCAGACAGGCACCTTAGAAAGCCCCAGGGCACAGCGGCCAGAGTCCACGTTGGCCAAGTTGTAACGTCCATCTACACCAAGCTGCAGAACGAGGAGCATGTGATTGAGGCCCTCCACAGGGCCAAGTTCAAGTTCCCTGCCCGCCAGAAGATCCACCTCTCCAAGTGAGGATTTACTAAGTTTAACGCGGATGAATTTGGAAACTTGGTGATAGAAAAGCAGCTCATCTTGGATGGCTGTGGGGTCAAACACATCCCTAATCATGGCCACCTGGGTAGCTGGGGGGCCCTGTACTCCTGAGAGCCTTGGTTCTGTCCGTTCTCGTGCCCACCAATAAATCCTACTTGCCTCTCAAAAAAAAAAAAAAAGTTATCCTGCTGTTTTGGTGGTAGTGATGGTTTCCTTTGTTTTTAACTGATGCTGGGGAATATCCAAAGGAGCCACACCAGGCCACTATAAAGACAGTTTTTACCAGGGATTGTTCACTTCCATCTGAACATGTTTCAGACTCCGTCAGCAAAGTCATGTGTCTACAGAGAAAGAGAAAGGAAAGGGAATTAAAGCTTCTGATGGACGAATAAGAAAATATGCTAAAATACGCAGAGTGAATATGGGTAGTAAGTATACAAAGTCAGAATAACTGCCCATAGTCTAGTGTTCAATACTGAAGACATGAATATATAACTAGACACACAAACTAGAAATACATTATAAGTTAAAGATGAACATTTGTGCTAATGGAAAGAGTTTTCAATCTAGAAAATCATCCAGGCAGAGCATTTTGTTCAAGTTGTAGGACTCTTCAGTTTTGGTGGACTCCTCCAGTGAAACCCAGAGGCTTGGAGATCTTTTGATTTTCGGAGGCGCTTTTAAACCACAAATTCACCTTTTTTTAATGGTTGAATAGTCCTTGAACCGCTAGAAAAACTGAATTCAGAATGTAAAAGCTTCTGGTTTCAGCTCTGACACATAAAGAACTTAGAAGTCGCTGCTCTCATTCTTAAGAAAAAGCTGAAAAAAATTGCAAGTCAAGAACTTTTCTTGAACTTATCACAGGACTGAGATCACAGGGCAAACAGCCATTTCAAAGCCTGGAGAGACAGACAAATCCAAGACTCACAGCCGAGATCTGCTTACCTGGGGCAGAAGCAAATGGTGAACTGGGGCAGATGGTCTTCAAAGTTAAGACAAAGGGAGGCTGTCTCTTGCGCCCCCTGGAGGAGGACCTAGCAACCCACCCCAGTATTCTTGCCTGGGAAATCTCAAGGACGGAGGAGCCTGGGGGACTACAATCCACGGGGTTGCAAAGAGTTGGATATGACTGAGCGACTGAGCACGCACTCACACGTGCTGTCTTTAGCAGATAAAGGACTCACACCCAGGACCGGGAGACCATGCAGACCTCAGAGAGAACTCAGGCAAAGACTGTGGATAGGCAAGAGGAGACATAAAAATAAGCAAAACAGTCGTTGAAAAAGTTTCAAGTTCACTAACAATTTGAAAGAAAAGCAGAGTAAGCCCCTGAGATAGGTTTCCTAAATTCTTGCAAAGCTGGCTGCAGCCAAGACTCTCTCTGGTGACCACATCATGCTGTTACATCCTTTGTGGAAAACAGTTTTGGCAGCTGATGTCAAGAACCTTTAACACTTGTGTGCCCTTTGACCTGGTACCTCCAGTTCTAGGAAATGGTCATAGAAAAACAGCTGGGGTCAAAGGCTCACACCCAAACATGTTAGTCTCGTACTCTTGTAATAGGGAAGTGCCAGAATATGCAAAATGCTAGCAAGGAATGGTGGTTTAAACAATTCATGGTAGCATTAAAATGAATATGGAGGACTTCCCTAACAGTCCTAAGACTCCATGCTTCCAACGCAGGAGGCGAGGGTTTGATCCCTGTTCAAGGAACTAAGATCCCTCTCGTGCTGTGTGGCCAAAAACTTTAAAAAAGAATGTGGAGGATCAACTAAAATTACATTTTGAGTTCTTGATCGTAGGATAAAATGTTTATGGTGGAGTCTTTTTAAAACTTTTGTTTTTAATTGAAGGATAATTGCTTTACAATACTGTGTTGGTTTCTCTTTTGATATGATGCAGTCTTAAGGGGAACAAAGAGCACAAGTTTGTGTAATTCACATATTTTTACCAGCACTTAAAAAAAAGCAGTCAAAAGGAAACACAAAATTTTAGAAGGGGCTTCCCTAACAGTCCAGTGGTTACGACTCCGCCTTCCAAAACAGAGGATTGGGGAGCAAAGATCCCATATGTCTCATGGTCAAAAAACTAAAACATAAAGCAAGCAACAAGTTTTATTATAATGAGTTCAATAAAGATTTTTTTAAAATGGTCCACATTAAAAAAAAATTTATTTCTGGGTAGTAGCTGGTAAGGAGATTGGAAAATACAGATAAATATTCCAAAGACTACAATTTTAGTAATAAACAATCCATTTTATGTGAACTTCTACAAATCTTTTTTGCTGAGCCTAAAAACCTTTTTTGGACTATAACAGTCAATCAACTCAATGAAAGTTAATTAACTCGAACAATGTGCTGAAATAATTAAATTGATAAGAAAACTCATTGAATTTTTTAAAAGCCCTAAGACTACTTACCATGATTATATAAACTGTATGTACAGAAAAAATTATTTTAATGATGGGTGGAAAGGGAGCGAGGAAAGGACTATTAGCCTATGTTGAAACTAGTGTGTGTGTGTGGTGGAGGGTTCATGTGATTCCTTTATGAATTCACATCAACCATTCTTTCTCCATTTTTCTATCCCTTTAAAAATATTTTAAACACAGAAAGAATGACAGAATAATATAACCCACTCCTAGATTCAACACATATTAGCATTTTGCCCCATTCAGATTCTTCTGTTTCTAAGGAAATAAAGATGAGGAACACATTTGAATTCCCTGCTTATACCTCCACCCCCTCCAGTTTATTCTCTCCACCGCACCCTACTCTTGCCACACTGTTGGTTTGCTGTTTTTCTATCATATGAGAGAAGCAGCTGTCAAAATCCTAGCTATGAACTTCACTTACTTGTGCATCTGGTACAGTAGGGGGCTCAGGACTGCCCCTGTCCTAAGCCTTTCTAGGCAGCCTCTGCCTGCCAGGTGCGTCCCTGCCGTGACCCTGGGACTGTGCCCCTCAAAGGGCACCCCACCCACTCAGGGCCCCTGGATGCTCTCTCTCTAAGCCCCAAGGGCTGTGTGACCTGGAAGAGCCTTCACTGCAGAGCAGCCTCTTCCTTGGTACCAGAGGCATCCAGGCTGTGAGCTGTGGTCCCTTCTGGCTGGAGAGTAGGAGGCTGGGCAGCATCTCTGGGCTCCTTTCCCCATCACAGCCTGTTTTCCTAGCCTTCCTTTTTCATCTTTCCTATGCTGACTGAGAAGTGTTTCCCCACATTTCATCTTTTGGGAACTGCAGTGGTTGAGGAAGTGGACATGGGGAAGATAGTGAGGAGCTGGGGGTGTTATTGTGTGTCTGCTGGGCGCTTTACTTACTAGCACCTTAGGTGGCGCTGGTGGCAAAGGACCCTCCTGCCAATGCAGGGGATATAAGACATTTGGTTTTGATCCCTGGGTAGGGAAGATCCCTGGAGGAGGATCCTGCTCCATGGCAACCTGCTCCAGTATTCTTGCCTGGAGAATTTCATGGACAAAGGAGCCTGGCGGGCTATGGTCCATAGGGTTGCAAAGAGTCGACATGATTGAAGTGACTGAGCATACACGCACACCAACTGACTTATTTTTGAAAGTCCCCTCTGGATGCATCATGTGGAGATGACCCTGGTAAAGGCATTCTGACCTTGGCCTGTGTGACAGAGAACAGTGACTCCCCTGAAGAGGGTCATGTCTCAGAGAAAGACAAATTATGTGGTACCACTTACATGCAGAATCTAAAACAAAATGAATTATAAAAATAAACTTATTTGCAAAGCAGAATCAGACTCACAGACTTAGAGAAGGAACTTACGGTTACCAAGGGGGAAGGGTGGGAAGGAGGGGTAGTTAGGGAGTTTGGGATCAACATGTACACAGTGCTATTTTAAAATGGATAACCAACAAGGACCTACTGTATGGCACAGGGAATATTCTGTAACAACCTCTATGGGAAAAGAATTTGAAAAAGAATAGAGACATGTATAACTGAATCACATTCTTGTACACCTGAAACTATCATAACATTGTTAATCAACTATACTCCAAAATAAAATGAGAAGTTTAAAGAATGTTTGTATATGAATACCTAAATCACTTTGCTATACAGCAGAAATTAACACAACATTGTAAATCAACTATACTTCAATAAAGTAAATTTTTAAAAAATCATTATTAAAAAGACTGGGTCATCATTTATGGAATCTGTGGATCTACTGTTATGAGGTTGAGGGAATTGAGTGGCAGTTGGAATTAAGTTGCTAATCAGTGACCTTAACAGAGGGAGGTCATCTTAGCATCCAGAGGGCCTGGATGAGCCAGGTGGTCCCAGTGTCATTACTGAGGTCCGTAAATGTGGAAGAAGAAGACAAGCAAGCCTGCATCACAGTGATGCAAGGGAGCCTCAACGGGGCGTTGCTCACTTTGAAGGAGGAGGACGGGGCCACGAGCCACAGAGAGCAGCAGCTCCAAGATGCTGGAAAGGCGAGGAAATGAATCCTCCCCTTGAACCTCCAGGAAGGAGCTTGGCCTTGTGGAAACCTTGATCTGGATCCAGAGAGATTTGTTTTGGACTTCAGAACTCCAAACCTAGAAGACAGTGAATTTGTGTGTCGTTTCAAGCCACTAACTTTGTGGTCATCTACACAGCAGCAATAGGAAACTAACACACTTGGCAGTTCTAGGATGTCCATCAAGGGTTAATTTGGGGAGTAGGGAGCCACTGAGGGAGGGCACTTGATTAATTGTTCTCTTAAAAGCCTTGATCCTGGGATTTGGGGAACTGGACAGTTGGTTTAATGAAAAAGGAATCCAGAGACTTATAGTGAGGGATAAAGCACTTGACCTATGGAAGAACAGAGGTAAGAATTTACATCCAATTTCTCAAAAACCACAGAAGCAGGAAGACCTGGAGTGGAGTGAAGTATTTAAAGTGTTGAGAGAAAGAACCCACTAACCTAGAATTCTGTGCTTTGTGAAACTTACCTTTCAAAAGTGAAAGAGGATAACATAGGCAAAACACTCTCTGACATAAACCAAATCGGGATCCTCTATGACCCACCTCCCAGAATATCGGAAATAAAAGCAAAAATAAACAAATGGGACCTAATTAAAATTAAAAGCTTCTGCACAACAAAGGAAACTAAAAGCAAGGTGAAAAGGCAGCATTCAGAATGGGAGAAAATAATAGCCAATGAAGCAACGGACAAACAATTAATCTCAAAAACATACAAGCAACTCCTGCAGCTCCATTCTAGAAAAATAAACGACCCAATCAAAAAGTGGGCCAAAGAACTTAACAGACGTTTCTCCAAAGAAGACATAAAAATGGCTAACAAACACATGAAAAGATGTTCAACATCACTCATTATCAGAGAAATGCAAATCAAAACCACAATGAGGTATCACTTTACACCAGTCAGAATGGCTGCAATCCAAAAATCTACAAGCAATAAATGCTGGAGAGGATGTGGAGAAAAGGGAACTCTCTTACACTGTTGGTGGGAATGCAAGCTAGTACAGCCACTATGGAAAACAGTGGGGAGATTCCTTAAAAAACTGCAAATAGACCTGCCATATGACCCAGCAATCCCACTGCTGGGCATACACACTGAGGAAACCAGAATTGAAAGAGACACGTGTACCCCAATGTTCATCGCTGCATTGTTTGCAATAGCCAGGACATGGAAGCAACCTAGATGCCCATCAACTGATGAATGGATAAGAAAGCTGTGGTACATATACACAATGCAATATTACTCAGCATTAAAAAAAAATTCATTTGAATCAGTTCTACTCAGGTGGACGGAACTGGAGCCTATTATCCAGAGTGAAGTAAGCCATAAGGAAAAACAACAATACAGTATATTAATGCATATATATGGAATTTAGAAAGACGGTAACGAGAACCCAGCATGCGAGACAGCAAAAGGAACGCAGATGTATAGAACAGACTTGTGGACTCTGTGGAAGAGGGCAAGGGTGGGATGTTATGGGAGAATGGCATTGAAACATGTTAATTATCATATGTGAAATCAATCGCCAGCCCAGGGTTCATGCTTGGGGCTGGTGCACGGAGATGTCCCAGGGGGAGGGAATCGGGAGGGAGGAGGGAGGGAGGTTCTGGAGGGAGAGCATATGTAAACCCATGGCGATTTCATGTCATTGTATGGCAAAACCTACACAATAAAGTAAAGAAAATTAAAAAAAAAAAAGTGAAAGAGAAATCAAGACTTTCTCAGACAAGCGCAACATGGAGGGTATTTGTCGCCAGATCTGCCTTGCAAGAAAAAGCTAAAAGACGTTTCTTCTCTAAGAAGGAAAATAATGCAGATCAGAGACTCAGATCGACATAAAGGAGTGTCAAAGAATAAGTAGAGGTTAAAAAAAAAAGCTTGAAATTTTCTTAATCGATCTAACAGATAAATTTGCTCAGCATAATACTGACAGTGTATTTGCTGCTGTGTCATTGTGCTTGGGCCACGCAGCTGGAAGTGGTGAAGGGAATGTTCACACCCTTGTCAGCTTGGGAAGGCAAAGCCCGGCTGAGAGCTTCAGCCCCACCCCCACAGCTCTGAGCTGAGCTGTCCAGAGCCTTGTTGGGGTAGAGCTTGTCCAGCTGTGGTGTGAGCTGTGAGCGTCTTCACATCTGCCTCACCCCAGGTGGGACCCCAGCACATGGGGCACCTGAGCCAGCCAGGGGCATAAAAGCCTGTGGAGCCCTTTGCAAAACGAAATAAGTCTCTGGACAGCAAAGACAGTCCTTGGAGAGACGGAGGCCACATCTGGGGGCTGGGGGAGGCCAGCTTTGCGTTCCAGGTAATATTTCCAGGCTGCTTTTGTATTTCAGCACAGCAAGATGCAGTCGGAGCCTTCCCACCTTTAATGACTGTCTCAGGTTTTGAAGGTGAGGGTGGGGGCTTGCACATGCGTCTTGAAAAGGGAGAGCTTCTGGACCACGGACTCCTGCAGAGCTAGCAGCCTCCTGCCCTGGCTCAGTCATGCTCAGGCGCCTGCCTGACTGTACATTTCATCTTCCTGTCCCTGCTGCCCCCAACTGCCTGCAGGCAACAGAATGAATTCAGCACTGGGCAGGGGCAGCACATTATCACCTGATTCACAGTCTGAGAGGGAAGCGGACCTTACCCATTCGAAGGACAGGGGTAGCCATTTCTCTCCACTCATCACACCTTCCTCCGAGATCCTGCCTCCACTTCTAGGGGGAACCAGCAGGGTAGCTGCCAGTGAGGACGAAGCGGGTGGGGCAGGGCTCAGGCAGCCATGAGTAAAGACTCAGCAAGCTACAGGGACTAGGAAACAACAGGGATTCGGAAACCAAGAAATCGTTTTTCTAGGCAAGCCCCTGAACACTATGTTTATCAGAAATTCTCTCTCTAAATATGCAGGAATTTTAGGGTGTCAGTTTCACATGTTAGGAGCTTGGAAGTCACCGTTCCATCCTAACAATACACAAAAAGCTGAATAGTCTAAAATCAACTCCTCCTGGATCTGTAAGAGAGGAGGACACCATCAAACCACTGACCTCAAGACTGGAGAGGCAGGCGGGTGAACATAACAGGTACTTACTTACTCACTTGAGCAGAGACTCGGGAGTGGAAGCCAGCATGGGAACCAATGCCAGGGTAGGAAAATCTCAACATACCTGATAAATTACTGGAGCTCAGTGTGGACAACTCAAGAGTTCAGAACTCCAGGGGGACCTGAAGACTCCAGGGTTGTTCCCCCAACACAGATTTACCTCTTGAAGCTCTATCAGATTCCCACAGTAAATATCTGAGAAAAATCTACTCAGGAGGCTGGCAGGTAGAGGGGGAAAAACCCATTTTGCAATGCTTCTTCAAAAGGCTGCCCCCAGGAGAACTGGTTAATCAGAGCCTAACCTGCTGGGGTGTTATCAGAGCCTGAGTGATCTAGGGCAGAGAAATACCCAGCTCCAGTCCACTCAAGCATCCTGTCCCATCTAACGGGAAAAGAATAAACAAACTCTTGGGAATTCCCAGACCAGGAGCACTAAAGGACTGAGACCTAATTGCAGGGCTATAGAACACCGCCCCTCCCTCCCACCTCAGCTCCCCCTTGCTAAAGGCCTATTTATAGCAGTTCTTTTTTGTTTTTCTTTTCTTAAAAAAATGAATATAGCAATTCCTTTTACCCAGTACATCATGTCTGGTTGTGAAATAAAAGGTACAAGGCATACAGAATGACAACACAATTTGAAGAGAAAGAGCAAGCATCAGACATGGCAGGGATGCAAAAGTTTAAAACAACTAGGATTGATATGGGAAGGGCTCTCATGGGTGAAGTAGACAGCATCTAAGAGCAGATGAGCAATGGAAGAAGAGAGACAAAGCCTAAGAAAGGGCCATAAGAGAAGTGCTAGAGCTAAAAACTACCAACAGAAGTAAAGAGTGCCTTTGATGGGCTTTTTATTAGATTGGACATGGCTAAAGAAAGAACTTGAGGTTATCTCAATAACCCAAAAGCAAAAGGAACAAAAACTGAACAGTATCTGAGGACTGTGACACAACTACAAAATTGTAATATGGTCATGGGAATGCCAGGGAGAGAAGAGAAAAGAACAAAAAAATATTTGAAGAAATGATGGCTGGGAATTTTCCAAAATAATCTCAGACATCAAACCAGAGATCCAGGAAGCTTGTAGAATAATAAGAGTAAATCCACCGCCCTTTAAAAAAAAAAAAAGTTATATCTAAGCATGTCATTTTTAAAGTACAAAGAGAAACCCTGAAAAAAGCCAAAGGAGAAAAAAGAAAAGAACTTCATCTATGGAAGAACAAAGGTAAAAATTATACCCAACTTCTCAAATACCTTGCAAGCAAGGATACAGTGAAGTATTTAAAGTGCTGAGAGAAAGAAGTCACCAACCTGGAATTCTATACCTTGAGGAGTTCTTCTTCAAAAGTAAAGGAGAAATAAAGACTTTCTCAGACAAACAAAAATTGAAGGTGTTGTCAGTAGATCTGCCTTATAAGAAAATGCTAAAAGACATTGTTTTCTCTCTAAGAAGGAAAATAATAGAGGTCAGAAACTTGGATCAACATATAGTAAAGAAAAGCATCCAAGAAAGAATAAAGGTAAAGTTAAAAACTTTTATTTTCTTTTTCTTAATCTTGCAGATAAATTTGCTCAAAATAAAGCAACCCTGTATTCGCTGATGTATAATTGTTTTATGTATATATATATATATATATATGCTTTTGTATGCTTATATATAAGTGCGGTGAGTGACAGCAATGAAACAAGGGATGGAGGGAGGAATAGGATGATTTTATTAGTGTAAAGAAATGCAACAGACTTCTGTATGTTAATTAATCTTATATCCTGCTACCTTGCTGAATTCATCTCTTAGATCTAAGAGTTTTTATGCGGAGGTTCGGTGTCACAGAGGATCATGCCATCTGGAAATAGTTTTAACTCTTCCTTTCACCACTTCCCTGGTGGCTCAGATGATAAAGAATCTGCCTGCAATGCAGGAGACCCGGGTTCAATCCCTGAGTCAGGAAGATCCCCTGGAGAAGGGAATGGCAACCCACTCCAGTATTCTTGCCTGGACAATCCTATGGACAGAGGAGCCTGGCGGGCTACAGTCCATGGGGCGCAAAGAGTCAGGCAGGACTGAGTGACCAACACACTCTCACTGCTTCAGGTGGCGCCAGCGGTAAAGGATCGCCTGCTGATGCAGGAGATGCAAGAGATGCAGGTTTAATTTCTGGGTCAGGAAGATCCCCTGGAGCAGGAAATGGCAACCCACTCCAATATTTTTCCTGGAAATTCCATGGACAGAGGAGCCTGTGGGCTACAATCCATGGGGTCTCAAAGAGTCAGACACGATGGAGAATGCCACACCATCCATCACCACTTAAAGGAAAAAAACTCATGTATGATTCTGAGGGATAAGTGTGTATCACAGTCCCACTTCTGTCAAAACACACTCATATTCAGTTTCTCACTCATTTAAGATAAACCACAGCTCTGATCTGTAACCTTTGCTGATTTCCATGTTATAAACATTCCACTCCTGGCTGATGTCAAGCTAGCAAGGTGACATGACTGAACACAGGAGAACGGCAGCAGCTCGCTGTTTTATAGCATTGCCACCACTCAGACACAATAACCATAAATATCTTCAAAGCACCGAGAATAGAGAAACATAGTGGAATAATTGGGAAGTGATGATTTTGAGTATTTCCTTTGTTTCTAATATCCTTTAATTGTAAATTTACATCATTTAATTTTATAATGGTTGTGTTTGACAACCCGCTCACAAAATTCCTGAGCATTTACCAACCAGTTCTTGTGGACCAGCAGAGAGCGGGCTGCAGCACAGTGCCACGTGTGTGGCCATTTGGCAACTCAGAGTCACTTCAGAGCCCTCATCCCAGATGCCACAAGGATTAAGTCTGTGGGTTCAAATACAGTGCCAGATGATCTGTGTGCCCCCTTTCCCCCCACCCTCAGCCTTTGCTCTCTTTTGCAATATCCAGAGGTAACAGATGAACTTCACTTCTTGGAGGGGAAGAGCATCATCATACAGTGCAGAGAGCACAGGCTTTGGAGTCAGAAACAGCAGGATTTTCAGTTCTGCACTCATTGTGGTGTGACTTTGGCTGAGCTAGTTAACACTTTGAGCCCCAGTCTCTGCCTCTCTAAAATTCAGATCATAGTGATTATTTCACAAGGTTATTATGGCTTTGATAGTGGTCATTAACTATAATCCATTCTCCTCTTTTACAGAGTTACCGAATTTTTTCACCTGCCTGGATGAAAAATTGCATCTCCCAGCCTCTACTGCACCTAGATGAATATGATCTGATTGATGGGATAAAGGTAGAAGTGATGTGTGTGATATCCAGGCTGTACTCCTAAAGAGAAGAAGCATACCGCCCTTTCCCGTGTTCTAGCTTCTTGCTGGCTGAATGCTGATGTGATGGTGTGGGCAGAAGCAGCCATCCAGACCATGGAGGGGAGACCTTGTGTCAAGAGTGGCAGAGTACTCAGGTGGAAGGAGCCTGGTATCACCTGGCAATTGTGGGCTCACCTTACCAGCCTTGGACCACCTATTTAGCCTTTTATGAGTGACAGGAATGGCATTTAAGCCTCTATCATTTTGAGATATTCTTTATTTTTTTTATTTTTTATTTTTTAATTTTTTTATTAGTTTTGCCATACAATGACATGATATCGCCATGGGGTTACATATGCTCCCCCTCCAGAACCCCCCTCCCTCTTCCCTCCCTCCTCCCTCCCCCC